>QNGE01001980.1:11389-120884 GCA_008508345.1 Paragonimus westermani | reverse complement strand
CTGACGACAAGGTGTTGCTGTTTGACAACTTTCAATCGGCACAAGTAATGTTAGACGCTATTTCGCGTTCTGCAAAATACTTCGGAATGCGCTTTGCAGCCTCAAAATGCAAAGTGCTTCTGCAGGATTGCTATGACTACGTAGATTTGATGTTAGATAATGTAGTCATAGAGGTTGTTGACTGGTTTGTATACCTGAGAAGCTGCATCAGCAGCGGTGGCGGAGGTGTAGAGAATGAAATAGAAGCGCGTATCTCTAAGGCTAGGGCGGTATTCGCTAATCTGGGACATCTCTGGTGACAGAAGTCGCTTAAAGGTCGCGTATATAAGACAACGGTATGAGCCGTATTATTTTACGGCAGCGAGACCTGGCCGCTCAGGGTAGAAGACGTGAACCGTCTTCAAGTATTTGATCATCGATGTCTGCGTTCAGTCGCTCGTGGCACCGGCGTGCAAGTAACGAAGAGGTTAGAAAACGGTTGTTTGGTATTGATTGTTAAACGAGTTCTTTTGTTCAATCTTTACGTTTGGTTAGGTCGTGTATTAAGGATGCGGGCTAGTCGTATTCCACAGCGAGCACTGTTCGCTGATACCGCGACCGACTGGTGTAAGGTGCGAGGTGGACAGATAATGNGTATTATTTTACGGCAGCGAAACCTGGTCGCTCAGGGTAGAAGACGTGAACCGTCTTCAAGTATTTGATCATCGATGTCTGCGTTCAGTCGCTCGTGGCACCGGCGTGCAAGTAACGAAGAGGTTAGAAAACGGTTGTTTGGTATTGATTGTTAAACGAGTTCTTTTGTTCAATCTTTACGTTTGGTTAGGTCGTGTATTAAGGATGCGGGCTAGTCGTATTCCACAGCGAGCACTGTTCGCTGATACCGCGACCGACTGGTGTAAGGTGCGAGGTGGACAGATAATGACCTGGCTTAGGGAAATGAAGTCGTTCACCAAGGGGTTGGCCACTGTAGATCGATTTCGCCCGCCGGACTGGGGTCCTCGCGACTCACAGAGTCGGTGGCTGGAGACTAGGTGAGATGCCGACTAATCGAGCTCAGTGGCGTGAATGTTGTTGTTTGACGGAGTTGTCTGTGAAGTGAGTGCATTTAATGACGCTGGACAGTGAAAGCCGTAAGGAAGCTGTCCTGCTGATGACGCCTCACCTTGACTTATAGCTCGATTGTTTGTTTGCAAGGTGTATGCACCTGGATGTTGGATGTTTGAAGACAGACTTATTTTCATTAGTCTGGTCTCTTTCCCTCCCCTTCTTTCTCACTCCTCTCTCCATATATAGGGTTTAATTTTTTTCATGTTTGTGTGGGAATTAAGCATTAGTGTGATCCACTGATGTATTGTTGTCTATGATNTTAATTTTTTTCATGTTTGTGTGGGAATTAAGCATTAGTGTGATCCACTGATGTATTGTTGTCTATGATGATGTTGATGAGCTGGCGTAAGTCAACGGATGCCATCCGAGCCCTAGTTTAATGATTTGTGATATCATGTGATTACACCAGCGGTCATAAGTCTTCCAAGGTTCGTAAAGCTCTGGATTACTTACAACGGTTTACCGCGGGCTTTGAGCGCAGTCGTAGATTCCGGACAATCTTGACACAACGTTTTGCACTTAGTAGTTGCAGCGGTCTTATTTTGGTTATCAATGATTTGTGGGGAGCTGAACTGCTGTTGTACATATTCAGCTCAAAGTCTCAAGCGTCGTTGCAGTTAATGAGTAGAGTCACCATTGGCTGCGCAGGTAATCTCGCTCATACTTGGCTTTCTGTCAACTATTGCTCGGATAAGGTGGTAATGCTTCTGAGAGTTCCCGGTAGGAGCGGCTTGTTCCACCTCAATCGCACGTTGTGTCCACCACGTCTCGCGACCTTTGCTTTCGGAGATGCAGACAAATAGCTTCGTTGGTCACGTTGTACTCACTACTGGATGGAATATTCCAGCGAGCGTCCAGAAGTTTCAGTGATCGAATAGATACCCAGTGGTGGGCAGCTGAACGAATAGTAGTACTACACGAATCAGTATGGCGCTTATGCACTGCATGCCATGTATGCGCTCCTTATGCTTCAATGTCGTCTGGTGCGTGGAGACTTAGACTAGAAACACATGCATACTACTAAGCCTAAAGCGCTTGTGGCTCTGCTAGTTCAGATACCTCAATTTGTAATTGACGACGAAGTGGCCTCCCACCAAAACGCAAAGGGAACTTGATACATAACATTGCATAATCAGAATCCACGTAGGTGCTCTAGATTGACTTGCACACTTGGAAACAGCCAGGCCACCAATAGTTGACGGCCGTGTAGCCAATCTGCATCCACGATTAACATGGCGACGGAGGCTGGCATGTGGCGCATTGACGTCTAGAGCGTCAAAATTTAATACCTGCTAGGAAAAACATCGTTATCTGCACAGCGCCCACAATAATCTTCCATCGTTGTATGTTCGGCGAGTACAGTGAGGGTGCTGACCGTGTGAATCACGCTCGCTAGCACCTGACTTACTCAGTCGAGCGTTCAAATCCGCGGCCAATACTAAGATGTCCGTGCGTCGTGCTGTGCACAGAAGGTTAGCGGGCTGGGGATGAAACTAATCTTTGACCGCGTCTGGACTACAATCTGTTGAAGCATATGCTACAATGACACGGCGTTTGTGACCAATGCCATTCGGTGTTCACAAATCTTCGGTGTTTACAGTTGCATGTCCGTGTACTGAAATATATGCGTCCTGCCAGCGCACTCTTCCTGTCTGACGTACTTTCCTCCAATCACACTGACAAAGGCTAATCTTTTGTGCTTCACAAGTTGACCAAACCCGTGTAAGAGAGGGAGCATCGTGGCAAGTCAGACGATTGAATAAAACCCACAGTATAAGGGCAAGTCGAGCGGTTAAACGGTACCCCATGGAAAATCTGAACTCTTGCCCTGTGCCGAAACAATAGCACAATTCACTGAAAGTCAGCCACATCTGAAAAGGTCCAGTTTATCGGAGCTTCAAAATGTACGGTTGAGAACAGCACACCATGTACGATCAAAAGTCGAATTCAGATGTTTGTTTACTGGGGGTGATGTGAGGAAATGAACGAGAAACAATGAAAAATTGAAAGGAGAGGCGACAACGGGGAGTTTTGAGCCTTTAACAGGAAGTTCGAATTCTGACCAACTGATTTTCAGCCTGACAGTGTTAGGCTGAGATCGTCGCACCAGGCTCCGCTGTCACATTGAATTCTGAACACATTTAGCGTCGGATTGGACCCAATTAAATCGCGCATGTTTTTTTGCACGGATCCCATTTTGGCGTTCACTTCATGCATGAGTGAAGGGGACAGTGGTACCACATTTATGAAGCTGATAAGCTAACTGCTGGTACCATTAATGTACACCATTTGACTTTTGTTATATTTCGCTCATGTGCCTGTGTCTAGGGCATGTCGTCGATTAACAGGCGTATTGACCAACCGGACATATGTACGTTTGTTTGCATTATCATCTAGCACGCACACTCGACCAGTCACGTGACCAATGCACTGCGTTCATGCTGAGTAGTAATGCCTGTTTTTTATTTATCCTCGCAAATTGCCCGTACGTTGCTGTGTTGTATGTTTGCCGCAAGAACACAGCTACAGCTTGGCGATGAAACTTGGCGTCGCCGGGGGCATGTATACCGGATCCCAGATTAGTGTTGGACTGACCTTCCTGTGCAGTCAACTGTTGAATTTCGGGTTTTCGGGAGGACCACCTTTAGTAGTATCATGGAGTTTATGCGGAGTTCCAATCCCAGGCTGAATTTGTTCAGCCACATAAACTGGAAATTATGCGACTTCGCATGGGACGGAACATCTGGAGACATTGCGACGAGTTGAATCCAAACCGTGAAAAGTCAGTGGTAGATCTCTCTCATTCTGATGAACACTCTGGACATCAGGCCAACACGTACACGGTACATTTCGAAATACCCCAACTAAGACAATAGCTAGGTGAAAAGCTGAGCGGGTTATTTTCACATCCATGCTGCCTATCGATGTAAATATAGTTTACTCCAAAGAAAAATGAGCAGGCCATTCCAGTTGAGCGGCCACTTCTCCTGATTCTAGTAAGCGCTCCCGGGATCGTGTCTCCGATTTTATCACAACAAAGTTATTCAAATGCTCTGTCTATATAAAACGTTTCAGTGAAGACTTAACCACAGGCCGATACTTCTGCTGATACATCGTCAGATGATGCTGCCAACGATAACAGATAGCTACGTCTCCTGCGTCTGGAATAGTTCGTCATGTTTACGGTAAATCGGGCTAATGTGATACACGTGAGAGACAAGTTACAGCGGCTGTTTTTATGAAATTCACAGATCTGAGCGGACGCAACATACTACGCGATGCCAGACAATGCCACAAAGCAGAGAAGAGAGGATGTGCGAAAATCATGTGCTTGTCTGTCCCTCGAATCTGCCGCCTGTTGGCTGGCACACTCGCCGATCGGACTTATGCACGTGTGTAGCCGTACCATTCTCTTGTGATTGTACTCAATCAGTCAGTCATGACTGATCGCATGCATTCAAGTAAAACGGCGCTATATGTTTTTGTTTCTGATTGGCCCTACGCGTTACACTGATACCCAGTGTACTCAGCATGAATGAGGTAACCACTTACCGATTATTTTCTGAAGATACAACGGCAACTTATCAGGAGAGCCAACCCATCGTTTACCATGCTGAACTCCCTTTTCCGAGCTCCCAGCTCACTGGCGCAATGGACAAAGTAGCCAAACAATGACATTGCAAGCTGGAATGGTAGGTTAGGAAAGTTAGATGTCAGTGTACTGGTTCTTTACGTCAGCCCGGTCTCCGGCTAAAACATGAGGCTACATGGGGTAGATCGGGTTTAGTGGTGTAAATGCTATGAAACATAGCAAACAAAGTGAGGCATTGAAGGCCACCAGAAGGCTATCTCGCAGATGCTGTCTTACTGCCACAAACAATTCAGTTGTTTGTTTGCAAGGCGTACACACCTAAACGCTTTTTGCCCAAGGTCGGAAATATGGGGGTCTTTATGTCAACATTAACCACTGATGTACAGGTGTCGAGTATGAGAGCTATTCGTGTAATTTTCAGATAACCTGCTTTCCCTTCCTGGATGTTCCTGCAAAGAAATGCGATTACTTTGTACAACGCAAACTTTCTCCCAGAGCCCCGTGGGCTGCTGTTCAGAATTCATCAGAATGATGGATTGATCGAAGACAGCGGGATAGCAATGGGCCGATCAGAGAGAAGCTTCACGTTTTGGGAGAACAAAACATTGCTCGTTGCACTGTGTGCAAGCCGCAAACCAATGTATACATTCTGCTCAGACTACCATCCTTCGTTGATTGATCACAAAACATCGCTTGAATAGGTTAGTCAACAAACGGTAGTGCGGTAGTGATTATCACCGTCTTCTTATTTAAGCATTAACATTCTGTTTCATATCATTTCACCAGGTATCTGACGTTCTCAAAGGGTAAACGCCTAACTCTTGGGACTCTAGTCTTCCCACTTGAGCTTGTGTGCCGTGATCTGTCGTTCGTGACAAGTTACTCATGTGAGAAATGATCAAAATATGAACCGACTTCTCTGACCAGAGCGCTTTGAAGCTGATCCGGGTTCCGCGAGAGCTGTTTTAACTGCATTTTTGCAAACCTCTTTGATTAAAATGCTATTCCTCAACCAGATTTGCCGGGTCCAATAGAAGGCTGCACTTTCAAAGTCGGCAGTGCAAAAAGATATCTTTAGAACTTCCTGCTTAATTAACCGGTGAGGGTCTGTTTGAAATCCTGTCCATCAGAAACCTTTGAAATATAAAACCGTGAACCTAAGGACAGCCATGAATCAAGCCAAATTACCCGAAATGGCTCAAAAAACAATCTCGCTCTTTTCAGAGTCCAGATTTGCCTGATCAAGGGAGCGCTTTCGTCCCAGTGAATCCAAATGCTTGCTCCCGTGGCGTCGACGAAGGATGTCTTGTGTAAACCCCGAGATAGAAAGGGTCATTTTCAAAGTCCGTCTATCCAATAACAGCCACAGACACTGCATCCGTGACGGGTTGTTTCTTCATCAATTACTACAGTAGAAGCACTCGGATATTTAGCCAGTGCTACGACAGATTTGCGTTGGAAGCTCGGATAGCTGTCTCTGAGGCCATCATCATTCATAGGCAGTGGCATATAAAAGTAGGAGGCACAGTGTTCCAGTCCTCATACATTTAGCACGTAGTATCTGCGGGCACTGCGTTGTATCTCGAAGCCAAACAGTCGTAATCCCCACGTCCGGCGTGTTGTGATCCCAGTTTTTCTCGCAGTTTTTGTTAGGACCTGAGTTCCACAATAACCAATCATGTCCCGTATGCGGTGTCACTGCAGCACGTGCCGCTGCCCCAGCCTTACTCACCAATCTCATTACAGACTATAAACCGATGTATATTCAATCCGGAGGCCACAGTTTTGAAGGTGAAGCCGGTGATTCAAGGAAAATATCATTGAACCATTTGAAGCTCCCCTGAGTGCCTAAGTGCTCGTTAACAGCCAGCAAACGTCAAAAAAGCGAATGATGTTTGACTCTAATCAAATTATCTTTGCCCTTATTTGCGTTGACGTATATCCTTGGTCGAGAATAGACACCATGGAAGAGAAAACAGCTATCAGCTTTTAACGAGCACCGGGAATGCTTTCTTATCACCCTCAAAGGATACATCGTTTATCGGATAATAAAACTTTAACGGTTCCAGAAGCCGTTGTTTTTTTGAGGACGCTGAACATGGATTAAGCGATGCTACGGAAGACATCGTGAAATGAAGAACTGCATTAATTGAAACTGATGCGGCCGACGTTGCTGATGGCACAACATTAAACCAAAATGGTCGTTATATAGAACTCTCTTCAGCAGCCCTTTCTATCAACGAACGATATTACTGTTGTTGAAAATCAGTCATGCGCAATTGTGGAGACCAGCTGGGGATGGAAATAATAACCACTTATCGCACATTTTAAAGCTATCACTTGTCAGTGTTCGGTTGTATCAGTTGTCCCGGAGTTCTGTCCGGGTGCCAAAATCCAGAGTCCAGACCAAAGGGTTAACCCAACGACCACGTCTCCCAGCTGAGTCGAGTGAACGAACGAGCACAGCCTAGCGCCGAAACCGTTGCCAGATTAGCTGGCTGTAGATAGGATGGGGTTGTACGCGCATTTCCAGTAGAGTTGCTCTACCCCATCAGGCCAGTGCTTTGGCCACCACGGTTCACGATTGGTAACACTCGGCTGGTCACATCCGTCTCTGTAAGCGTTCCAACGCTTGGACTGAGAACTAACATGCGCCGGTGAATGCAAATGGACAAAGTGAAAATGCTATATTTCCGTAACGCATTTTACCATCATGGGTTTTTCACTAAAGAATAGTTAATAAGAAACCGCATCCACGAACGAAGCAACTGTACAAATCACTGAAAGACTGATCAAAACCTAACAATTTGAGGCATGTCATGCTGTGTTTATAAGTTTATCACGTCACTTGTGGACTTTAGCGTGACGTACTATAGCCGTGCAACCAGAACGACAAGCGTCGCCTTATTACTGACCCGTGTCGTTGTTTCCTGTCGAAATGTCTCATTTGTCCACCTTATCTGTGATGAAAGCAACAGGTTGCGTTATCGAGATTGATGTGGACAGCTGGTTCAAAAATGTTGTCTATGTTGAGGTGCTTTGTTATCTAAAAACCTGCCTCGTCGTGAAGAACGATACATCCGTTTGGTTTGGATCGACACGAAACATGTGCACCATACGCGTTTTGGTTAGACGATTATACGAACTAGAATAACATTTCGATGCATGTAAGTACTGGTCGGAGGTAGGACGAGGTAAGGGGCCTATCGCACTCCTTACAAGTATCATGCTTGTTCGCAAATTGACTTCTCTAGGACTGTACAGACTGTAACTGTAGATGCTTCCAATGGCGGTTTAGGATCAGTGCTTCGATTTATCTGACACACGTTGGTCGCCAATCCGAAATTGCTTTTTAAGCGTTGAAATGCTTACAGAGACGTATGTGACCAACCGAGTGTTACCAATCGTGAACCGTGGTGGCCAAAGCACTGGCCTGATGGGGTAGAGCAACTCTACTGGAAATGCGCGTACAACCCCATCCTATCTACAGCCAGCTAATCTGGCAACGGTTTCGGCGCTAGGCTGTGCTCGTTCGTTCACTCGACTCAGCTGGGAGACGTGGTCGTTGGGTTAACCCTTTGGTCTGGACTCTGGATTTTGGCGCCCGGGCAGAATTCCAGGACATGGTACTCACGTGCGACTTTAATCAGAAAGGAAAAAACGAAATACAGTGGTGGTGCTCAAATTTCACCCTTTCGCCTCGGTTGTCATCTGGTAGTAAGAACAGGCCGGCCGATATGTTCTCTGGGAGTTTCTGCCTCAGTGTGTTCAGTTTTAAAGAACGGAAGTTTCCCTACAGAATCGCCATCCTGATACGACTCAAACAGTTCGTTTTACTCATGCGAAAAACCTACTGAGGAAGATGAGGCCGTAGCGCAACAGTGCTTCTCAAATGCCGTACCAAAACCGAAGCCGTTGGACCATCAAGCGACAATCAGACCAACACACTGCAATGCTTGGTATAAATTTCAAAGACCCACTACCACCAAGAACCCACAACAAATACTCATTGGCCATCACTAGTGAACTTATGCGTTTTCCGTTTGAATATTCCTATCCCGCTGTCTCTGACTACAGATAGCACAGCTTGACAACCCTTGATTCAATTCCACTGAAGTTCATCTTTGAAGTCTGACGGATTGATTAAATTCTTGCATCGACAGGGCATCGCAGCAAGTCGGGCGATCGTGTAAAACATGCGACACGGTGAGCATATGAAACGGTTAAACGAAATCCGGTGGAAAACTACAACTCTTGCTTTGCAATCAAAAGGGTTGCAGACTATTCACTGAGAGTCGGTCATACCTGAGGTGTATTATTCTCAGTTTTTGTGTATGGCTACGAACGCCACATCGTGTGAACGAACGTTCGCGTGCAATACAGAAACATCTCCAAGTGACTCACTCCCCTAGTGACTACCGACTCCTGAACCCGTCCTCATGAAACCGAACACTCAATCCCCTAAATACGACCCTTTGGTTGCGGAAATGTAACCCCTTCAATACAACAGTAAGTTTTCAACCGCACATGAACAAAGGATATCACTGCAGCAGCTGACCACCTTAGAATATTTGATTAACAGCAGCCAACAAATTGTTCACTTCCAGATACCTGCGAACCTTCCATCGGAGAACCGGGGCTGGAATCTAGTGCCACAGACTCGTCAACACGCAAGCATACACCCCGATAATATGTAGTACTTGAAATACTCATAGAGTCCACAGCAGCGCTCGCGACCTTATAACTAACGTAACAAAGAGGTGTGCATATCATTGCGATTCAAGTAGTTCTCACCCTGGCTTTTTTTGTTACCTCAGGTGCTGGTCAGACCTGTGTACTGCATCGAAACAGAGGGTAATGCTGCTAGGACTTCGATTCTATCAGCTGTTACTTCATCAGGCAGACCAAATATCAACATTCGGATGGAAAGCACATGCGCTCACAGAGTTGTATGTCACACCACTGACCTCGCAGGAGTGCTCAACTAAAGAGGCAGAATCTTACGAGCAAACAACAGAACCATATTTTTGTCAGCTTAGCCCACATCAAGCGTAATGATGGTGTAAGCGAAGCGGATTTTTGATCGGGCGTATTTCAGGATTTAAGATCAATTGGCTAAATAATAAAACACTGCGATAATCAGCCCACGCACTCCGCATGTCGACTGCTTTTGTACATCTGGCATTTATCGGATTTGATCTGTCGTAGTTATAGGACGGACTAAGCTGTGTGGAACGGATTGCAGTCGAATTCGTTCTGCTTCGGTCAGTTTGCGTTGGTAGTTCATCAGTTACTGGAATGAGCCAATATCGCACAACCAGGCAGTAGCAATAGAGAACTCGAATAGACTAATCATGACGTTGCTCAATCTTTCCCATGGATTGCATACGACCGGTACACCTATGCTTAGCTCATGTCAACTGAAGAATGGTTTGGTGACAGGTCGTTTGAATCCCATCAAACATCTAAGCAAGCCTTATTGCATCTACCTCTCATGTCTACGTTATCGCAGTAGTTAAGGAACTGTAACCCCGGACGGAATCGGTAGCGGCTCGTTAATTAGCGTTTTCTTTGTCACATCCGACGTAGCATGTACTGTGCATTGTTGAGTGATAAGATGTTTGTGGGGGCGTTTCGTGTAATCGTTGCTGTATTACTATTATTTTCACTTTCTGATGCGCCTTATCGTCGAACTGAAGAGTGTTGAAAACTGAGTACTGTATCTGATTACTTCTTTCATGGACTAATTTCAGTAAAGTATGTTGAAATTTTTGCGTACGCTAGTCTGAACGTAAGGCGAACACTGAACGAACACGTCATACTCGTGCCCAGGGTTTCTAACTTTCCTCCTGTTCAACTACGTCGTGTATGATCCTGTGGAAGGAGCTCTTTCAAGCTTTAAAGAGGCCAGAATCTAGCTTCGAGATGATTGGCTGACTAACACTGCGCACGTTGGTGACATCGTTCTACTCGTTTTTGGTCATTATGTTGACCACATACCATTTGGCTGGTGGCAGTTGTCTGTATTGAGCTCACTTTGTGTCGTGAGACGTAAAAGACGGAAGTCTGTACGTTTACGACGCAAATGTTGCCACGAAAGTAGGCTGATTTCTACCCTACTTTGGTTGCAGTCAGCCTGATCGCTTCGCGTGTCTAAGTATTATCATCTCATCGGCTTCTACGATTGTTTTGATTGCGAAGTCACATGGCCTGTTCTCTCGACCGTCAGCCAGCAATATGCCTTTCGGTACGTGCGCACGGTCAGTATTGCTTTGCATTTGAATAGTCGGGCTGTGCTTGTGTCTCGGTATATGCTCTATTTTCGACCATTGTTTCAAATGAGGTGATTATGCAAGCGATGTACAGTCTGTCTGTGCATTGGGAAGACTACAATTTCACAATCGTTATTCGGAGCTGTGAGAATGGATGACGGTCCTTGCGGACTGGGCCCTGTCCTCTGAACTCTGATGGAGTGTCTGCCGTATTGCAAGTGGTGTTGTGTTGCGGTAGCCACTGATTGTGGAACCTTTACAGCTCACTTTAATATCCTTGTGAAGACCACCCTCGCGGCCTGTTAGGTGCATTCCATTGTATTCAAGAAGCCGAATCTTCCTGTATGATGTGTACCCATATTCAAGTTAACAGTGTGATTGCCTTCATCATAATTTAACTACTTTGCTGTTGTCATCTGGTCGCTGTAAGAATGTAATCGTCTGGATGGACCTACTGAATGATTCTGGGTCCAGTTTAAACGATGAACTTTAGGCAGCATCACGTCGCTGATTGATGACTGATTGTCATGGCCTTGTGGTGTGAACTGACTGTTCTCGACATTCACTAATTGCAAACTGTGCTCACCGCACGGTGTGAATAACTCTTGGTCGGTCCCTGGTTTAGGCAGACCATTCAGCTGTTAGTTACCGATGGGCAGCTCCGTTCTGGACCACTCTTTCTGTTGGAGTGCACTCATGGGTTTGAGCCACGCTTCCGTTCACACCCAATTCACTTAGCTTACTGAACAACATTTTCATAGGCACAGTTGGCTGACAATTGTAAGACAACCTCAAGCCATGGTCACACAGGCCTAAAACGCAATGTCAGCTTTTGGGTACTTCAAATCACAAGTCTTGTCATGAAAATTTCTCAGCTACTGCTGGGAGCAAGGGCTGTCGTTCGCACTACAGAAACCCATGGTAATTGCAAACTTTTTGATCGAGTCTCAACGAACGAAAGCAAATACTACGGACAAACTCGAAAGAATAACGCAGATTGATACCTTTTAAGCATGTCCCCAAACTCCGAGTAACGCGAACCAGTGAAAACACTGACAGAGCAGAGTGGATGGGTAATGTATCCAACCACCAGCTATATACATAGCAATTGGTGGCCTTGAGATAACGTGAGCCCTCGAAGGTGTATTTTAACTTCTCTCTAGTCCATATGTTAGTATCCGTTACGGTGAGACAGGACCTTGACGTGGTGTGACAGCTTGCATATCTCGATGACCTTTTGGACTAAACTGGACAGAGTTGCTCATACCAGGCAGGCCAACAGGTAGAGAGGTCTGACAAACCACAGTCTCCTGGTCCTCCAGGTTGGGGTTTGGAAGATGGTTGGCATCTCTTCCCGAAAAACGTACCATTTCTGGTGCACCGCCACCCACCCGCTGCCTTGCGGTACAGGCTTTTGAGCCAAAGGCTTTGGTCCTGTCTAGGTCTGGGCGTGCTGGCAGTATCTCAGGCCACACATAACCATGAATCCTCGTAACATAAACAATCCCATATGTTAGTAATGACTTGAGATAGTCGAACTTCCAATGCAAATGTACTGTTCAGATCAGGTCTATTCTAGCGCCAAAAAACTGCTTAAAACTATTGGATGCTGAAGATCCCACCCAACACTTGTTGGTACAAACTTAAGTAGAATGTCCGGGGAGCCACTGGCTCAGCCTGTTCAATGCCGGGCGACTTGACTAACTAAAAATGGTAAGCAAACTGAACCCGCTTTCGCTTGAAGGTTTATCAACAAATTGTCTCAACTTATTTTATTTCTACGGGTTCCAGTTTGTCAACTATCAGTGAAGACGATTAGGGTGAGTCGACAGGGCCAACGTGAAATTCTTCAGGTAACTAATCAACTACCCCCTGCTTCTTCATCACTTGTAAATTTTACCGTGATCAGTCAGCTGTAAGCCTCTCATACAAACCTGGGCTTACATTTACATCACAACTGTAAAACACTTCAAGGCTTACTTTTCGGATAACATTTGTCCCCTTTCAGGGCTAAAAATATCATCGTGCATGTGACTTCCGGTGTCACGGCTTTCTGTCGTGTTAATATTGAACATGAAAATAACCTGGAGGAAACAATCGAGGTAGACGTTGGCTCCTGTACAATAAAGATCAGCTTCGATACCGGGTCTATTAATGCTTTGTGTAGATCGTGTAATCTTGTTATATGCCGATAAGTAGTGGTTGGCTTCGGTTGGTATAAGTTGAACTTCATTCAGTTAATTGCGGCTTCCACGCTCCTGGACTCTTCCTGCCAACTTTTTTAAAAGCCAATCACTAAATTTGAGCGTTACTTTTGTCAGAAATCGTTACTAGTGCACATCCTTGCCAGGATCGTGTTCGAAACTCCCGTCACGCCTTTCTGGAACATACCTACTGGTTACCACGCCATCGACTTCATAGTAGGCACGGCCGAATTTACACGTGCAAACGCCCGGCCACATTAAGTGGGAATGCGAACAGCGCAGTCGGTTGTGAGTGATCCTCAACTGCTACCAAGTACATGCATTGACAGCGCATTAAGCTGTTTGTCCTAGCAACGTGTCTTGTACTCCCAATAATTGTGTATGTTCATGGTGCTTGGTACCCTGATCGATTTACGTTTACTGGATGTCCTAACGTCGGTTTCGTCTGTAGTTGTGTAAACTTACCTTTCACCAATGTTGAAACGGTCTGCATGTTTGGATGTTTTGTCTTTGTCTAAGAGGAAAGTATCTTGTGTTTGCTATTCTGTATACTTGGTTCAGTGGATAGCATTCACTTTTCGTAATCAACACGACGTTCACTTTCTGAAGCTAATAGGTGCCAATCAACCGTACCTCATCGACAAGTGGTTATAAACCTTACGGTTAATATTGTTTTGCGTTCCGAATGTGTTTAATATGTTGCTAGCATCTGCGAGTTGCAGCGTATCACTACTGCTTTTTTCACGCCTTGTTCTTTTTTTATGGTTGTTGAATCAGTTTGTGTTCACATAGGTAGGCACGATTTTTCACATGTATATGTAGTTGTAAGACATTTCATTGTAGGTGGCAGTGAATCTTTCGTCCAAGTTTATGCGTATAACGATCACAATACCTTTTGCTCAGACCCCTTTGAATACGCTGCCCTAAACATTTCTGATGGTAATTCTAAACCATTTCATTTGGTGCACTTTGGTATGTGCTTCAATGCCATTAGCTAAACTACTGAAGCCCGTGCTCTTAGCGCTTGTACTCATCCATGTTAATCAGACTAGATCCTCCCCTTCTCAGGCTACTCCAACACCATTTGCACTTCTATGCTTGGTCTGTTAAGAATGGAATGAAATCAATCAGAACGCTGTCGTTGTTAGTGTGCTGGAAGAAAATAGTTCGATTATCTAATTTCGAGGGTTCTGAATGACTTTGGAGATTGGTATTCGTTTGTCTTAACCCGCTGAGAACAAAATAATGTGTTTAACAACCAGTTGCAACGCGAACACCATTTCCTTGTCTGATTCTGTGCGTTATTTCCATATCAGCTAATACTGGCGAACTTTCGATGGCCACGGCCGCCTTGGCTCCGGTAGCCCCACGTCCCCCATCTCGATCCGATCAACAGCAACACAACGGGGAGATTTCTGATTCAAATCTCCCTCTACGTTGGCGATGTATTGATGATAAGCCTAACGTGGGGAAGTATAAATTTATACGTACCATTGGCAAAGGAAATTTCGCCAAAGTCAAATTAGCGAGTCATGTGATCACAGGCAAACAAGTGGCCATCAAGATTATTGACAAGACGCAACTCAGTCCATCTAGCCGTCAAAAGGTAATCTTTGTAGTCTACTTTTTAATTACTATTGTTTTATTTTCTTAGCTTTTTAGAGAAGTCCGGCTTATGAAGTTGTTGGATCATCCCAATATTGTCAAGCTTTTCGAAATAATCGAAAATGACAAAATACTTTATCTGGTCATGGAATATGCCAGCGGGGGTATGTTCTGTTGTTTCTAATGCGGTCACTACATCCTTCACTTGCATTGTGTTTTTTTGGTTACTTAAGACTGGTATATTTGTTAACGCTTTGCCTCGTTTTTTGTGCACAGTCATTTTGAAAGATCTGAAGCTTCCGATGGTGATCGATTTTGGAACGCTGTATTTTTCAATATTCAAAAGTTACTTGATGTCTTATTTTTCGTTCTACTCACCGCTGTTCCACATATGTGAAAAGTAGCTACTTCTGACTTTTCTCTACATTTTTGTTTTATTCTGTAGCATGGAATGGCATGACTTTTCACCTACATTTTATGAGTTCATATTTCGGTATGAAACTAGGAAAGTAGCCGGAAACAAGGGAAAATGCCTCGCGAAAAAATTGTATACAAAGTTTAGACCTCGAGGTGTGAATCTCAAAGCTACTTCTTGTAATAGGCCGTCTCCATTTTTTCGGACTGACGCCGAAAGGAACTGTTAAAATTCAATTTTAAAGGAGCATGTGCAGGTGTAATGCATGACTTTTCTGTTTCGCCCGACGTCGTGCGGAACTACTTGTGCTCATTAAGCACAAACCAAGCTTGGTCGTTGGATACCACGTGAATTATCACAGGGAGATACGTTTGAAAGTGTGCTTCACTGCTAATCCGGAGTGGACAAGAACCTTTCATCTTGTGTGCTGTCGTCCATGGTGAAAATAGGTTTTGCGTCATGACAGGACAAGGTATGTACAGAGACTCAGCACAACCGAAAATCCCCGAACGTTACTCAACCGTGAAATCCACTTGGGGGTGTTACTTTTGATCGACGATCGGCTGTCGGATTAATTTCTCACGCCTTTCTGATACCGTTTGAGTTTTCCAATAGAATCGTACTGTAAGGACTTTTAAGTAACTAACCGGAAAATGCTGACGCAGTACCCAAGGCCAATTAACGCGAGTGGTATAATACTTTTACTCAGTATCTCCAGGCAACACTTCGCAAGAATAACTTTTCATGAATGACTGCAGTTGGATTTTGAACTCTTATCTCCTAGCACGTTCATCGATTCTTACATGCAGACTTTTGCTTTACCCCCCTCTTAAATAATTGATTAAATAGGAACGCTTTGTAGAACCAGTTACCTTGAATAAGTTTTCGCTGCCACTGCAACACCGTTTTTTACAGTGGCCTAAGTAATTTTGTACCATTTTAACGTTCAGCACAATAATGTTTACTTTATATGTAAATTTTGAGTTTCAGCCGTGTTATATTACTCTAAACTTGACTATTCGATTTTCAGGATAACGCGTTAGCCTTCCCGCTGAGTTTATTGTATGAATGTCTGCCTATGTTTTTTTGACTTCTGTGACTTCTGTGAATGGCTTTTAACAGGCTTATTAAGAAATCAATAAGACTTTTTCCTCCGTGGTTTGTTTTAATGATTACATCGGAGCCAAATTTTGTGTTCTTTTCCCGCAAGTCTTCTGTAGATCTCCAAATGCATTTCCACTCCTCTGAACCGTTTAAGTCAATACTTGTCTTGATTTGAGTTGGTATCTGAAACCATGGAACAACTTCGAGGACAGTCGTGATAACAATCCCTTTTTAAGCTCCCCTTATTTCCAGCGTCCGTGATTGTTTTTGTACCTCTGTTGGACATGTTTATACTGACGTTTCGGATAATCAAGTGAAAATAGAGAACCAAAGTTGCTGTATCCAAATGCAAACTGTCTTATGTTCCCAAGTCGTAACGTGGTAAACCGGACAGTATGCAAATAACACGATCCAGGATGTCACAGGACGTCAATCCCCATTGTGATATACAGACTGAAAATGTAACCTTGGCATCTGCTAACTGTTTCTTTGTTGGTGATGTTTATTCCACACAGGAGAGGTTTTCGACTATCTTGTCGCCCATGGCCGTATGAAAGAGAAGGAAGCACGTTCCAAGTTCCGCCAAATAGTCTCAGCAGTGCAATATTGCCATCAAAAACATATCATCCATCGAGATTTGAAGGCGGAAAATTTGCTACTGGATTCTGATCTGAACATAAAACTGGCTGATTTTGGATTTTCCAACGAATTCAGTCCAGGAACAAAACTGGACACGTTTTGCGGTAGCCCACCGTATGCTGCTCCGGAGCTGTTTCAGGTATTTTCCTATTATCTAATGCTGTGTATACTTCTTTGTTATGACTCAACGCAGTTACTTTCATTCATATTTCCCGTCTGTTTGTATGATCGATGTGTTTCAATCGTATATCTCTTTAAGTGTACAATGTTCGCCTCAGAATGAAAACCCGAAGAAATGTAACACTTGAACGAGGTATGAAAGATTTTCCGGGAATCAGACTTCTCAGAACTATATATATATATATATATATATATATATAAAATTTGTCTGTCCGTTTAAAGAGTAGGCAGTCCGCTTGCCTTATCAAACTGAACTCAGTCAGCTCATGTCTGCACCTTAGAGATGATCACCAAGTCACATAATTGCTTGTAAGTGGTCTTCAGATATCGCTCCAGCTAGGCTAATTAACCTGGTTTAGTGCTTATCCAGCAATAATATTGTAATTTGAATCACACCAAACAACTGCCTGCCAATTGGTCGTTACGAAGTGTGAGCGACGTTCAATGGACACTACTTTTTTCAAATTTGAGTGCGCAGCAAAATGTTATAGTCTTCGTTTTAAAATTTCGAATTATGGGTACTTATTGGTTCAGATAAGGCAGTTGCAGTCTGAACTATGGGCTCATCAACCGTATAGCAGAAAATAGTCAACTACGCTTGACTCACTTTTTGAGTTTCTCAAAACAGAATTGAATGATGTTCTCTGAAGTGTAATCTTCTTCCTATTACCCTTACTTAGTTAATCTTGAGGTTGGATAAAATGTTGCGTACACTGTCGTTCCGTTGGTTAAGGGTTTCCGAGTTCCGCTTGTTTATGTGATTATTGTCCAAACCTGAGCGTCTTGACAGTATCCCAGTCCGCTTACAATCCTACCGTTACATGATAACGATCACTGGATGATGTATCTTCTGGTGCGAATGGCATGTGAATATTGTGTTTGCTTGCGTTAATCATCATACGATGTTCGTGTGCTCACGACACAAACTACATTAATCATGAACACATTTTTGTGTCGACGGTTCTGACAAAGTAACTTTTTCGTACTGATTGTGTCGCATTCACATCAATCGAATTTCATAGGATTCCGCCCGTCGTCCCATCTTAAGAAAAAGCACACTCACGGAGGAGGCGCCTCTGTTTCCTCCGGCTGTTTTTTCTTGTTAAGCAGCATACTGTAATCAAATTTATACACGCACAGGTGTGCAAGTATTAACCAACAACTCTTTTAGTTGTGTAATCCGTTTCGGAAATTTGACCCGTGATTGGCTGCTACCTTATTTTACGGGTTTATTGTACCTTAAAGGTTTATATTTTGCTTTTCAACTAGTATTAGGATTTAGTTGTCTCGCGAAAACATCAATATTTACCTCTACCTTGGGACTGCTGCCTTACATGTTCAATATTTTCTCCCCGGACCTTACCATCAATGAACTTCTGTTTTCTTCTTTCCGAGAGGTAAACTGTCACGTTAGCCTAGAATCTGATTAGTTTTGGTCAGCTGGACTACAATGGCCTCTGCCCACACTCCACCCAATCTTATTCCTTTGGTGGTGAGTGATACCGTAACTAATGAAGTGCAAGCCGCATAGGTGCACAGGCTTCGCTTGGCTTCGGTCACTGCAAAAAACGGATCCGGAAACGGATCCTTCCATTCATACATGTACTCATGTTTATACGAAGTTACACGTTAACGATGCTCGTTATAATTCCTCAGTGTTCTTCCGTTTACGACTCTGTGGATGACGGCCTAAACTATATATTACTGAGGCCCAGATTGCATCATCGTCGCACTAATCCTTCACTGTGCATTATTGTTGTTTGGTTCCATCAGTTGAATGCGGCTCCATCTTGCATTTCATGTAGTTTTTATAGATAAAAGGTGGTTGTTTTGTTTACAACCTGTTTTCATTGAGTGTTACTTGAACATCAGTTGAAGCGGTGACGGTGTTATCCCAGATGTACACTTTTTTCGGGATGTTGAGTTTCAGTCCCTGAGAGTGACTATTACATTTAGTTTTGAGAGAATATATTTGGCTACCAGATGCGTATATTCTGAACTTTCTTTCTAAGTGTGCAACGTTTTCAATGTTGTCACAATTCTTCGGACACGTGATATTAAAAGAAGTCAATTGATAACTAACCCTGAGGAAATCTGTCCGATGTATTTATGCTTCAGACTTATCGATTGATCGTGACTGTTCAATTAAGCTCGTTGGTGTGCCCATCGACTTCTCTAAAGCTTTCGATGGAGTCGATCACTTTACTTTCCTAAGGAAACTCAGCAACCGTAGACACGTAGAACGATTGCTTAGGGTGGCTCGGAGATTACCGAACCACGCGCAGATTTACTGTTAAGGCAAATGGCCAGTTAGATTGGTTTTCATTGCTTTACCATACTTTGCAAAAGCCCATCTTGAACCCTCTGATGTCCTTTTTTTCGTCCGATAGCCTGTATTGTTCAACATCAGTGATTGAAAAACAATAGTATGTTGTAGAAGTTTTTCAGGATGTAAGTGATCTTCAAAACTACTTGAGTTTGCTTACTCCGTAGTCCACACATGGTCGTTAATCGGCTAACGCCGTTAACTCTCGGATCATATACATCCATAATCAAAGTTGTGTCGTCTGTGCGGCCATAAGCTGATGACAGAAAC
Source organism: Paragonimus westermani (assembly GCA_008508345.1). NCBI lineage: Eukaryota > Metazoa > Platyhelminthes > Trematoda > Plagiorchiida > Troglotrematidae > Paragonimus > Paragonimus westermani. The sequence continues at coordinate 101,170 of QNGE01001980.1, read as the reverse complement.
ATTTGTGATGAACGATATTGTTCTGTCGACAAACTATGCATCCACCACGTTGAATCTCGTAAGTGGAGTTCGTGGACAGTTTCATTTACAAGCCCTCTTCAGAATGTACAACCTCATTGTATGTCCTCCTCTGCTAGTAAACCCATAGGTTTGTCGTATGTGCTTAGGAAAGACATGGCTCGTTTTGTGAGCTTTTGGAGACAGGTTGTTATGAGAACTTGGGACGCCCACCTACCTAGAAGAGTCGGTGGCATTAATTCAGTTATCGGGGAACTGCGGGAATCTGTCGTACAAAACTACGCACCCACTTCCCCAACATATTCCTACAGGTCGTTAGATGTGTCTCTCTATGTGTATGCTTATTTATTGTTCTTCCCGCATTTTACTGATCGTGTCAACGCACTGCTTCAACGTGTTAGCATGTCGCATGCCTGTGTTTTTCTTCTCACTCAAGTTTCATTCACTCCGACTACTTACTTTGTCGGTATGGGCCAGTCGGCAAACTTTGTTTCCTAATTAACACAAACAGGGATGGATGGATGCGTTTCGGTCTTCCGTACAAAACACTATGAAACTATCCCACATGATTCCTACGTAACCAATAAAATTAACTTAAGGCACCTTATCTAAACTGCGCATTCACGTTGCAGTGTAATGTTTTCTCCATCACTTTCAGTCTTAAAGTATATCACAGCTCCTAATCTTGAATACTTTTGTGCACCTTATGGTGAATGTGTGACTAGCGTAACTATTTGACTTGATTTGACACGAAATGTTATTTTGCATATCACGTTCGATTGACATTCCAGTCGTGTTCATTCAGTCACAGTCTCCTGCACCACAACAGCGTCTGCGTTCCTCATACCCCAAACCTTCGAACCATCCATGTTGGGTTCCCCAGCCTAAACTTTTATGAAAAGTACTTAACAACTGGTGCTTCCTCGTCTCAGCTTATGGAATCAGCAACCGGAGGTCTGTCACGGTTGGACTGAACATTTACGTGGTGTGACAGCTTGCATATCTCGATGACCTTTTGGACTAAACTGGACAGAGTTGCTCATACCAGGCAGGCCAACAGGTAGAGAGGTCTGACAAACCACAGTCTCCTGGTCCTCCAGGTTGGGGTTTGGAAGATGGTTGGCATCTCTTCCCGAAAAACGTACCATTTCTGGTGCACCGCCACCCACCCGCTGCCTTGCGGTACAGGCTTTTGAGCCAAAGGCTTTGGTCCTGTCTAGGTCTGGGCGTGCTGGCAGTATCTCAGGCCACACATAACCATGAATCCTCGTAACATAAACAATCCCATATGTTAGTAATGACTTGAGATAGTCGAACTTCCAATGCAAATGTACTGTTCAGATCAGGTCTATTCTTNTCCAACGCCATTGATCAGAAATGACACCGTCGCCAACTGTTACGACCCCCTGAGAGAGGGAGACAAGAACGGACTGGAAGACCGCGAGCAGTACCTCGATCACGAATGAAACGCAACGATATCGCAAACGATACGAATAGTCGGAACGCAAGTACTCGGACCCAACTCTCGCAACTTAGAACCTCCCAACAAGAAAGGAAAAAGACGGCCTTCAAACGAGCTTCATTTGCTGCTCAGCCCGAAGGCAAAACAGTGGCTCAAAACGGCTCTATTTATAGGTTTTCAGTGGCCTTGGTCCTAGGACACTGAACGGGCCAATCAGAAGCAAGCGCGCGAACTCGAATCTTGCAGAATGATGGCGGGCATTCGAGTTATCAAAATAGAAGCATCTATTTCCCTTGGGAAATATAGCGAGTTTTTTGGGAAAGTGCTTTTCCCAACAGAACCGGAAGTGTCAATTCACCTAGTTAGTTATCTTAATAGCTGACTGCCTACATGTGGTGTTGGTGAAATAACCGTCAGTTATACACTTTATTTCGTTTCAGATTGGCAGGGAAGATAGCAAGATCAACATTTACCTTCGAGGTTGACTTTTGATCATTGAGATGAGGTTTACGACGTTGCTCATTGTAACGTTGGTCTGTGCATTGATGTTGCAAAGTTCCATTCAGGATCGAAAGTGGTCATGACTTACTAACTGTAAGAACCTCACAAGATGGACATCAATATCCCTTTCTCCATTCTCCCATCAGAAGTTTGTGTATAACTTTGAACGTTATCTGTACTTCCGATGATATACTTGCTTTTTAAAACTTTCAACCGTTTTTCTCTACAGGGCAAGAAGTATGATGGTCCAGAAGTGGACGTCTGGTCCCTGGGTGTGATTTTGTACACTTTAGTCAGTGGTTCACTTCCATTCGATGGCCAGAATCTCCGTGAATTACGCGAGCGTGTTCTCCGAGGCAAATATCGTATTCCGTTCTACATGTCCACCGATTGTGAATGTTTACTGAAAAAAATGCTGGTTCTCAATCCTGCCAAACGACTTAGTCTCGAAGTGAGCAGCTCTGGACACAGTTTTATTTTACGTCCTCGAATTTTCGATACGCTGTTTAATTCCCATTGGTTTTGTTTGCACCCGATATTTTTTGTTCTAGTTGACTTTTTTCACATTCGATCGGTTGTATGGACAGGACACCCTTGGTTGCTCAAACCGGAGAGGAGATTTAGTGTAGTAGACATTACCCGAACAACAACTGTCGCGCGGTCATTTTACAAGTTGAAACACTCTCACCAAGCCAAAACAGAAAGTAAGATTTCCTCTCCGGAGATAGTAGGAGACGTTGCTCATTTAGTGGTACTCCCCGCGAGGTCCAATCCACTCTTTGTTGTGCGCATATTTGGTGTCAACCTCGTTTGTGGTGGCTCGTTCTTTCTGCTCGTGTTAGCTTTTTCTTGCTTTCGCGCATCATTCATCCCTGACTTTAGTTTATACTGCCTTCCTATGCGACTGCACTGTGGAGTCGCTCGTCGCATCTCTCGATTGTGATTAGGCTGTCTACGTCGTTCTACACAACTGGAAAAAAGTTTTGATTTCACTTGTTTATAGAAACATCCCGTTTTCTTCGAGCTGTATTTAGACGACACATCGTCATCATCTTCAGAGGCAACAATACGTCAGCGAATCGCGGAACGTTTATATTTCTAGCAGCCAGGAAACAAGCAATGAACGCTAGCTAAAGAAAAAAGAAGAAACTAATATTTAACATCATTTTTTCTGAATCTTTCAGACATGCTACCACCCTCTGAATCGAAGTTAGGCGTCGTCAGTAAAATAGATTCCTTACTTTTTTACGGCCTGGCTTCTTTAATTGTGCTTAATTCACAGGCAACCTTGGCAAGCAACGTCAGCATTCGATCTACTGAGCCAGAATAGCTACTATCTCATCCAAAGTTTCCAACCACCGAATTTGCGAGCCGCGACCCAAAGTGGCTAATCTCTTGATGAACGACTTCGTCTTCATGTCAACTTATCATCTGCCAACTTCACACCTTACATCAACCATCCTCGACATTGACTGAAGGTGCTTGGTGTGACGGCTGACTAGCTGGCGTCCCTAGTACAGTCTAATCATCCGTGCAAACTCGCTTGACATTCGCTTCTAAACCTCGCTTCTAAACCTCTTTGTTGCTTGCCGTATTTGGGCCGCCTGATGCGAGTGTTCGAACGCAAACTGAAATGTTTTAATACTACGAAGCGGGTACCACCTATTCAGTGGTCCTTTTCGGCAGAGGTAGTTTAGCACACAGTGGTCTTGCATATGCGACCGTTAAGCCTCGGAAAAATGCTCTAGATTTGAGACTACCGCCCTAGCGCTGAAGATGCAGACTTCCATCCTATCTTCTGTATTTACATCGCTGCTGATACAACACCCTAAATGCACGAACCGGCCAACAGCCCCCATAAATTCATTATCCATTGTTGAATCTTCGTAATCACAACACTCTTGTAGAAGCACTTTGAAGATGCGAAGTACATTCAGAAACAGTTGGCCGAATTATTAAAGCGCACTTTTATAATAAATAAAAGCGGCTCTTATTGGCCGTTGATGCACGTGACGCTACTCCACAGTTTGTCTAAGAATGAAGTACATCCTAGTTCAGGACGAAACTCTGTCTGTTCTTCCTTAATGTCTGCTCTCCTAGCTGCACTGGGTCAACGAGGCATAGCGGAGGCTAGAATCCTGGTTACAAGTAGTCACACTAATCTAGCTGTTTTTCGCAGTCTTGGTTATGAGTTCCGAATCGACCAACCAGGGTCACTTTGTATCAGTAACCTAATGGAAGCAACAAGTAATCCTAATGTGTTCTGCCCGACTTTCAACTCTTCTTAGCTTACCTTGGATGAACGTGCCGTTTGCCTTGCCAGTAGCTTTACTGGCAAACGAGCGCCCCGGATTAAAAGCGCCAGTTTTCCCTAAAACAAAAGCGGTATGAATTTCGTTAACTTTCTCAGCCAGTCAGGTCTCATGATCGACGATCAAGCCGCGCTTCTGCTTCCTATGGATTTCCCCTTTCAATTTGTTATGTGATTTTTCTGAAGGAATATTCCTTCCAATATCCAACATCTCTACAGATTCCTCTGTGTTTTGAATGCGCCTACGTTAACTCGCATTTTAGGCCTCGGTAAGGTCTGGGTGGTAACAGATGGGTATACCTGGACTATGTTAACATTATTGACTGTGTGTTGTGAGATCCGTGGAGTAATTGCTAGAGATGTCTGTCGGAAGCGATCTGAGGATTGAATTGGATGGAACAGTGAGGAACAAGTCATCGGTAGCATGGTTTCACCTGTCCACCTCTATTTACAACAGATAGGGCGACCCGGCATATACGACGAGACGGCTGACGCAAAATATAAATAGTGCCTTTGTAAATACTCATGATTACCTTTGAGCAGAAGTACTGCCAGGACATTCAGATTTAGAACTATTTGAGTTCCCAACCGGATTTGAATTCGGTGGTTTTTTCATTCAACTAGGTTTAATCTAATCTGTTACTGCCAGCTTAGGTCAGCGGAGTACTTTGGGTCTCCAGGTTCATTTAACTCATGTGGACCTGATTGACGTTTCAAAAACTGGTATCGAAGTGCCCCCAAAATTTAATGACCAATTTTACTTATCATGTTAAGGGATTTTGATATATGTGCTTTTCGTCCGAATATTTCTGGTACATACCGTGTTTTTAAATGTAATGAACCAAAATCACACTGACTGGGTGCCGTTGATCAGAATAGGAAAACTAAAGGGGAAATCAGCCCTTTTTCTGGACCACCGATGAACGATATTTAGCCATGTTTTACGTGGCACATGGCTATTCCACAGAGCAATGTACTGCGATATGTTTCACAGCTATTCCTTTCTTCCTTCGCTGTATGTCACGGTTGTACTACTTGTTTTTTCACTATCCATGTAACCATTCTTCTCCCACGACGCATGTCAATGTAGGCGGGAAATTCGAACTGTTGTCAACACTCACTAACTTTGTTTGCAAACATCGGGGCAAAAAATCACTGACTTTATTGGCATTGAAATCGTAGGAAAGTGATTCGTGAGCTGTTCATTATACTGTCAAAGCAGACTAATTTGGACGCGCTATGTTGCGTGAGTTTGAATAGGTAGGTGTGGATTTGTTGATACTTGTTATGCGGTCAAGACTCCAAATAGTTTCACGACAGATACTCCACATCTTTTTGCACGATTGTCAGCATTTTTTGATGGATATTAGATACAAGCCTGGCATTTCTTCGACAGCTATGAAATGACGACGTCGTGTTTTGGAATAAAAACAGCTGAAACGCGACTGACAGTTGACTTAATTAGTCAATAAACGTTCACAACGCACGGCCGAATTGCTAATCGGACAGCATTAAGACGTTTATACTAAACTGAACTTGTATTCCATACGGTGTATACATCACAATCTCATACCTACCACCGTGAAATCACTCACTTGTCAACGAATTTAAGTTAGTATATGGGTCTCATCATTACAAGGATTGTGAAGTTACCGACAGTGAACCGTACATATAAACGAGAACCGTATCCAATTCGTGAAGTATATGTGAACCCATCTGAATGGACGATTTACAAATAATAGGAAAGAAATTTTTTCCATATCTTGCCTGAATTGGTGCATTTTCAACCTGGGGAACACGTATTATCGATTGCTTTTTTGAAATATGTTCAGATGACTTGTACATATGTAACTTATGCGGATTCAACAGCATTTTTCCTTAAGTAACTTCAACCTGATCTTATTGCTGCCAGTTGGACACAGACACTTTACAAAAGAAGACTGACCGAAAATGTTTCATCTGCTACGGCGCCTTCTATAGTCGGCGTTCGAGCACACTGGTTACCGAATGTTTCCCATGACATTCGGTAGAGCACTGCACCGTCAGCTGATCACTCAGTTCAACTTGTTTATCTTCCGGCGTTTTTAAGTGTGCGTGCTAGCTGCGAGCTCTGATGGCTTGCGATCTTTTGACACTGCAATTTTTTCAGTCTAAATGAAGAACTTTGCACAAAACAGGTGAATTTTCAACCCTAGCTAAATATGCTGAGTTGTGTCGGCAGTATTCTTCCCAATTCTTCGCAGAGAGTCCAACTGTGGCAAAGCTGGCTTAACAATTAAGCCTGACAGACACCCCGTATACAATTGTTTATTCGAACCATGGTGAGTGTATGCAGCTGAATACCACTTGTTAGATGTGATGCATAATGGTTAGACAAGTCGTAAAGTGTGGTAAATCCTCACAGACCTCGAAGTGATTAAAAAGCTGATCTGAAGCGAGAATGGTAAAGGGGCTTCACAGTTTCTTCGAACTGCCGTTTGTGTTTGTTACTTGGTTGTCAGAGTCAAATGGTCAACCATTCAATGATGTGTCCACACTAGTACCTACTGCGTTTGTTTACGTTTAGCAGTGTACGCAGGTTTTAATCGCCGGGCAACGCTGTGTGCAACGTCACACTTGGATGCAGAATATTTTGATGTAAACTGACTACTTTGGATCAAAAGAACTTTCAGCATAAAGATGTTTCACCGTTGATCATCTTGGTATGGACTAATGATCGGTGTCTGTTGAAACATCGTCAACTGCAAACTGAGCTTTGGTCAGTAACACTTGGTACAGTATTGTTTTCTTATTGCTGGTGGAAAACAGTTCTGGTTGTGCAGGATGCAGTGGGTACGTTCAACACAGTTATCACTTTAAGAAGATCATATTCTTAGGCTCAGGCTGGTCATGAACATACAGGAGAAAAAGGAACTGCTCATTTCTGAGTTTGAATCAAAAGGCCAGAACCTGGTCAACGTTTCCTATCGAAGTGGATATGGACTTATCCAGAGATGGTTGAACCTGTGTGATAACCATCCGTTATTTTTCGTATCTGTACACAGCTTACAACTTTACTTTTGACCTAGAAAACATCAGTTAGCTTGTAATAAGGACAAAATTGTGCATCTTTTCCGCATTAGGTGTAAGTTAAACGTTTTCGTAACTGTCAGTCGTCTTCCCTTGATGTATACACTCATCAGGCAATGCCTTCACTGTCAAACTTGCTGAATATCTGAAACCTTCGGATGTGAACATTTAGCCCTACTTTGGTTTACCAAATATCTCGAATATGGTCTGAGGCTCAACAGTTATCTTCATCTTTGTGGGTATCAACAGCACATACGAAAGTCATCTGGCAAACAAAAATTGCAGGAGCTTCCGCTTTATCTTTCAACTATTGCGGGTTCCACGCTTGTGACGTCGTAGCGCGTATCACTGACACCAGGAAGGTTTTAGTTAGCACAGATCACTTGTACGCGCAATTTTGTCATTAATCGATCACCGCCTCATAGCTTTTTTGTTCATATGTGCCTAGTTTGCACAGCGGTTTTTCTGTTCAGTGGACCATAGTGTTTGCTGTGACATGTCAGTCCACGTTTGGTCTGGAGATTACTGTCAGGCTGCTCAAACCTTACAGGTAAAGCATACTTATGGACATTCTGAAAACCATCTAGACTGGTAAGATGACTGCGTTTGTTGAATCCTGGAGAGAAGTAGACTAAATCGTTTTTTGTGCATTAAGGTTTTTTTCGTAACACATGGCGATCACGCGCTCAAGTTCAACGACTACCGATGCGCACACAAAAATCCCACGATGAAATGCTCCATTGTGTTCATCACTTCTTTCTTCAGCATCTTCTTTCAGAATGTGATGGTGACATACGAAAAGTATGTCAAATCAGTCGACGATCGCACTACCCTTGGCTTTCAATTAAGTGGCACTGACATACAGGCTATTTAATTGATCAGTCTAACGTACGTATTGCATTTAGTAGTCTCAGCTTATACTAATGCCAACACATGTTAGACTGTAAACTGCGTTATACAAAGTGTGCATTTACACAGACTACATACCTGGCGTATTATACGGGGATCGGAAAAATAAGCCGCGTTGTTTTACGGAAAGTGGCTACTCACTTAATGTGTCTTTTATGTAGCCGATCATACGCACCACATTAATGGGCCCACTGGCTGATCAAACCTGTCTGGACGGTACTCATTTACCACTCTGTTATACCTTAAAGACAGCATTAATTGTCCGATCGGACTACACGCCAGAAGTTTCGGAAGCTCCCAGCCCGACACGACACTCTGTACTGAGTGCTCGTTCATTTCGCTTATAAATTGACGCGTTGCTGTTTTCGTATGGGTGGTCAGCTGGTCGAATCGAATTAAACCTTAATCACAACACTCACTCCTATGCTTTCTTACGCATTGATGATGTCACCTCGTCTGGTGCTGAAACGTTTGCGATCCAATTGTCAAGTTCGGCGAACAATCTAAGACCGAAAACTGTCCGTGATCCCCTTGGAGTTTCATTCACTTGTGTGGCTCCTACCATTAGTAGTCACTGTTAATTGTGAAACAAAATGATTTGCCAATAGTGTTATTTATTTGCAGCAAAATCAACATTTATAAAAGGTACCTATACAATGTATGCTGGACAGAAATGCGATGCTCGCTTAGTTTCATTCTATTCGCAGAGATCCTTGCAGCTAATGTAGACTGACAGACTTCTGGGCATCTGGCTGTAGTATTGTTGGCGTCAACCGAAACCCATTTCTTCGTAATATCAAAACAATGGCGTGCAAGAGTGATATCAAAACCATGCTCAACTAGGCAAGTCTTTGTGAGCTACTGGTGACATCCGTATTCGGTTTTACCGCTTCTCTTGCTCTGAGTCTCTCTCTGCTCACCGTGTGATGTTTTATCTTATGCTCATATCTAGTGTACCCATGAAGTGAACGATATCGATGTAGCCGGAAGGAAAAGTACACACTCTCGTAAGGAGTGCATTATGCCTAACTTTAGTGAAAGTTGTAAGTGTTCATGCAAATAAATGTTTTGAAGAATATATCAATGAGTGTAAAATTAATGCGGCTCCACGGTGGTTGTGAAAGGGGCCTTCAGTAACCAATGTTAATCGGGTTGGGTTAGTTAGACGGGGGTAAACAGTTTCACAGTTTGAGTGACCATGAAAGCTCCAGCGTTTAAGCGAACTGTTTCTGATCAGACAAATCCGTGTGACGCAATCGGATCGTGACCACCTCGACTATCGACCATTTGCTTCAGTCACACTGATCCGCCCTGTTTAGTATCGATTGCCGGAAGCCTACTTTGTCTGTGTTATCAACCCTAGCAAAGTTGTGTTAAATTTTCACCCCAGTCATCTTACCCCTTGTTTATTTTCTTGATCAGTAACTCTGTTCGTCACTTTTATATAGTCGTACCATATACATTTATTGAAGAGTTCGTTCGGGGAAAATCCTATTTTTTCGTGATTCTTGCAGAAATTTTTGTCTTTCATTGGGTACGCAAGGGTTGCCAAATTTCCTTTTTCCAAAATATCGTTGTGGATATTTGTTTATCGTTAATTATCATTGGTTTTCTGTCTTTTACCGGATGGCTCTGCACGACCTTCTGTTCTACGAGTAGTGCTGTATGATAGTGACTTCCGGTCGCCAATAAAATGCGATGTTTCACACTTCTACTGTGAACACGTGATTCTTGATACTGCTGTTTGGTACTATCGGAACACACGCTGAAAGTGCGCTTCTCCACATTTTGATTTTCCGTTGATAGACACTTATGGGATCTGATTCAACAGTATATGTTAATTTTCTATTAATTCGAAAAGCAAAGAAGTCTTAATTGGGTTGTGGAAAAATAATCCGTTCCATTCAGTTTTCATGCACTCGTTCGACCAACCCATTGCCACGCAAGGGGTGAACGAGCCAAACCAGCTTGGTAACAACGAAGTCAACGTCATTAGTTAGTTGATTAGTTAGGCAGTATGTGAATCATTCTGTTGTGATTATTCTCTACCAAGAGCCGCATCAACGTGGTAAAAAGGTCCAGTGAATAAGAGCGGCGGTTTGGACTCGTAATCCGAACCGGCATACCCTTGTGGTCACGTTATCCTGAAATTATGGATCATTGGTAATCCTCGACTGATTTGTTGAAAACTGAACAATGTGCGAGCTGACAGTTGCATGAGTTCCTTCTCCTGCTTTTTCCCAAATTAGGCTGTCATGAAGGATCGTTGGATAAACACGGGTTATGAGGACAACATTCTATACCCATATGTCGAGCCCGAACCGGACTACACTGATCCCGTCCGTATCGAGATTATGGTGAACATGGGCTTCAGTCGCGATGAAATTTTGAGATCCCTAAAACAGGGCAACTTTGACGATGTAATGGCTACCTACTTGCTACTCGGCCGGCGTCGTTCGTCACTGGAAAGCAACCCACGTGATGGGTCCAGTCTTTCGTTGCGGTGAGTGGGTACTTTTCACGTCACTTGGTTTCTTCAGTGTTTGATCGTCCTATCAAGACTTGGGTTCTGTGGTACCGACACTGACTACGTGAATTTCCGTTGTCAGCGTATGATTTTAGCATCTCACTATCGGTGGGTAGTTTGACAACGTCCCAGTGGTACACGTAGCCTGACCTGTTTTGGTTGAGTAACTTAATGTACAGTAGTTGAAAATCTGCTTGTACCTTTTACTTAAGCTTGATCTGTTGCCACACCTACCGCGGTAGCCTTCTATACTCTCGCGTTTTTTGTGTATACTACGGTTCTGTCAAACTAGTTCTCATTTTTAGTTTTATTGTTCTTATTAGCTTGTGCCTCACGTTGGACACGTGTGCGATATAACATCTTGGCCAGCTCCTGTTTTTTTGTTCCAGACAAGGGAGTCATCTGTTATCTTCAGCTCAAACAACTGCAGGCACTTTGGTCACTGCCACTGGTGGATCTGTTAACCACGGTCATGTTAGTGGCATGACTCCCCCGGAGGTCGTATCCAATGCTGCTAGTGGTGATGATGGTCTTTCACAGGCGTCCGTGAATGTCACTAATCCCCCATCTCACGTCACGTCAAACGCCTCACAAGCTGGGAAATCTGCACCGCGTTCAATCAGCACAACACCACCTACGACGAGCGCGGCTACCACAATCTCCGTTTCCGGTTCTTCGTCCAGACCAAACGATGCCCATTTTGTTAATAACCGACCTGGTACGTGGTTATTTCGTTCTATTATCGGTTGTATACCTAGGTGATGGAGTATAACCATTCATCATCCAAGGTATCTGAGGCATGCGTCTAAATTTTCGCAGTTTCTCGTGACTCCTCACATCAGTGTTGCAGTAGCAGGCCTCAGTCATGCCGGGTGGTATGTATGAGTCTCACACTGCTCTGCCTCGCACAGTCAATTGTTTTATGTTCGCTGTGTGTTGGTCAGGACTAGACCGGCTTCTTCAGATCTTTGTCTGAGTTCTGTTGGCCACCATGATATACTCACGTGTGGTTAGGGACGTGATAAGTATATGTAGTCACGTTTAATCAGCGGCATATATCAAAAACACGACTTAGCAGAAACGCTGTTGACGTAGGTAATGCATCATTTCTGAAAGTCTTCTAAGAGTAGTTTCGCCAAGGAATTCAGCAGCGCCCTACCAGGCCGAAGGTTGACGTCAAGCTCTTCATTCATCCAATCCGTGTCACTTTAACCGTCGAACTGTCGCTTTCGATTGTGCGGAAGTGTACAACTTGTTAAGCAATGGAATAATGTTCACTGTATGTGTTAAAGCCATCTAGTCCTATGTTTCCAGACCAAACCATTTATCGGCATACTAGACCTGTCTTTTATCAAATCACTCCATTGTATGGTTGTGTTGTTTATGCGGCCGTTCCATCGCACATGCAGCGCTTTCGAGACCGTTCGAATAAACTGACTCTTTGGCCGCTCACTGATGCATTGTACGTTGTGTACGTTGATTTTGACTGATGTCACACCGGCGTCATAGTTGACGGAATTTCATAGCTTTGACTAGTCAACTACGGATCTCGTCAGATTATCCATTGTGGCGATCAAAACCACTCATCATAATTGGGGACTTGTGCAGTTACGGTTTTCCGTTGATTTTGAGGTGCCACGTTGCACTCTGAGGAGACAATACGGAATTAATCAGTTACCACCGTTTAGAGTATGATAAGTGTGTATGTAGTGTTACAGATTGTGTTTACGTTGTTCACACACGTCTCGTCCTTTTCTAAAGCGTTTCCACTTACGACAACAAAAGATCGATGGTCAACCATGAGAAATAGCCGTACGAAGCGGATGCTGAACCGGTGCCTTACAGGCCACCCTTTGTTTCATAATTTAGTCGGTAAAAAAGTGGCGTACTAACCGACTGAAACCCAGAGCGTGACCACTGGAATAACACAGTCTTCGAAATTGTACGCATGTATGTAGACGGTACACTAGATGTTTCTACTTGAGAACGTGATTGTTCACGGAATAATAGTTAACGCTGACAATTTTGCTCTCGTAGGGTGTATCCGTGTTAATGACCAACTGAAGTGCTCTTAAGAGTGTTTCTAAGGCTGTTTAATCGGGAAAATTGAGATCAAGTACATCACTCACACGCAAATTGTGACATCGAGAAATGATAGGATTCTTTATACATTCCCATTCTGTCCGTTGTATGGCGATAAAACACTTCAACAGGTTCGACCTACTCCTCTTTATATTACTGGTGTTTCTCGAATACTGTCCTGTCAACCGTCCGAGTTTTGGTATTGATATGTTTGCCGACCTTGGCATTTAGGTTGCAAACGTTTCATCACCAAGCGAGGTGACATCATCAGTGCGTAAGTGTTTCAGCGTATATTTTGAATGTGAAGATTGATCGATGCCTGCTCTTATATAGGAGAGTGAGTTGACCTGCTAGCCTGGATTCTGGTTGGTCGCTTTCCGTCGTTTTTGACCTCTGGTCCGACCCACCATTGGCTGATTTTTGTCTTATCACTTCAAGTTGCTCTGTTTGGGTTTACCGGTATTTGGGCTCGATGGCATTTACGTCTCCTCAAATCCTTGATTCGCATTTGTTCGTAGATTTTGTCTAGCTCGATGTGTTTGTTTATTGAACCGGTTGATGAGTACCAAGCTTCGAGAAATTCTTTTGCATGTTTGGTATTTGCCTGAGTAAGGATTTCTGCGGTGTTCAAGTTGAAGGCTTGTCCAGTTTCATCCTCGTGGGCGGAGATCAGGGAAAATTGGTCGTACCTTCTTGATGGCCAGTTCATGTTCACGTATTCGTGTTGATATTTTCCGTCTGGTTTGCACGACGCAGTGTTGTCCACAGTCATTGCATTGGATTTTGTAAATGACGTTTCTTCTGTCGACGGGTTTGGATTGTTCTTTTGGTTTTGATAGTATCCTTCGTAATGTTGCTGTTGGCTTGTGCGCTAACGTGATACCGTGTGTTCTCAGTAGTCTTGCGGTCATTTCTGATCCGGTTTCGATGTATGGTAGTGCAATTCGTTTTGTTGGTGGCTCAGTAGAGTTGGACTCTGTTTTTCCGTAATAGACTCCGTCTGATGGAATTTCGTGGGTATCCGTTGTGAAGAAATACTCGGTATAGGTAGTTTTCTTCCTTTCTCCGGAGGTCTGCGGTGCTGCAGTGTGTTTCAGCTCGTTTGAACAGGGTTCGAATGCAGCTTCTCTTGTGGCAGACTGGGTGGTTGCTACGAAAACTAAGGAGTTGGTCCGTGTGTGTTTCTTTCCGATAAACTGAGTTCTCCAGTGTTCCATCAGGTTTGCGGTTGATTAGTACATTTAGGAACGGTAGTTGGTTGTCGGTTCCAGTCTCCTTCGTAAATTTAATATCGTTGAAAACGTTGTTCAGCAGTCTGTGTGTCCTCAATCATTGAGCGTTTGACGATTACGAATGTATCGTCAACATATCGTACCCAGAGTTTCGGTTTGATTTTTGGTAGCGCGATATTCTCTAACCTCTGCATGACCGCCTTTGCGATAAATCCGGATATGGGCGAACCCATTGGAGTTCCTTTAAGTTGTTGGTAGATTTGGCAGGCATCGATCAATCTTCACATTCAAAATATACGCTGAAACACTTGCGCACTGATGATGTCACCTCGCTTGGTGATGAAACGTTTGCAACCTAAATGCCAAGGTCGGCGAACATATCAATACCAAAACCATCAACCCGAACTACAAACAACACCACCACTGTTCCCAACCATCAGAAACCGTCTGAGTTTTTCTAAGGTTATCAGCCTTTTGTAGACGTGGTCGTGTTTTATCTGTTGCTGGATTTCCAAAATGTGCACACTGTAGACACCTTTCCTCTTGAAGAGCGGGACGCTGTCTGGTTTCCACTTATTTAGAATTATCCGTGATAAGACGGACGAATGCAGAACTTCGCCCTTGGAAAGCTTTTCTTTGTGACATCCAAAAAAGCAGATCTTCCTTTATACTTCGGTTTCACTTGACATATAATTGTCCACGTACTGTGAAGCGCTGACAAGATGGCAAATGAACCACGCGAATGACTGGTGAACTCTTGTTCTTTGTGCTTCATCTTGCATTCCATTTGTTATTACAGAATTTTGAAAGCCTCTCCATCATTACCTCCAGATTGCCTAGCTTACACCTTGCTTGTACCTCGGGCAGACTGGGCCAATTCCTATAAATTTCCAGGTGGATTGGACTCATTAAACGTTCTGATCACCGGATACTAGTACTTCCATTGTTGCTTAGCTCTGGAGATTACGCTCTGGGTAATGCTCAATTTCAACTATGCTAATCACTTTAGCGTTTAGGGGCTGGCTGTCAGATGAACCGTGGTGCCAAGCGAAATGGATCTCGTTAGTGTACGTCTATCAGGTATATGTCTATAGATAATAGGTATACAATCCAAGAGCTTTTTGATTCTTTTTTAGCCTTGTTTTCATTGACATTTGGTGATATGAGCTCGCGCTGCCAGGGCTAGTGAAACTGAAGAACAAAAGACGGAAAGTTCAACAATTGTGATGTAAACTGATGCAAATTGCGAGTCGAATGTGCTATCACACCCTTCGACAGAATAGGTGTGAGTGTTGGCCGAGTGTTTTAAAAAGGAGAGAGAGATGCCCCGTATCTATTGTATGGGGGTGTTTCATGAATTGTTCAAATATAATTGTTCGCATCCGTCCAGGCTGACTAATATGACCTTGAGGGTGCCTTTTCGCAGTGTGATGGGGTGAGATGTGACTTTTATGTCACATTGGTGTATGTGACACGTCGTTTTGTGCACTCTTGTTGAGACAGAAGTTAAGATCATCTAAACACTAAACTACACGACTCCAGGATAAGTCAGATTGTTTCCGTGCCCGTGTCAGGGCTAGTTAACCTCACGGTGGTTCGCGCGTACTCTTTCGCCCCATCGAAGTGGTCTTCCGATAAATCACTAACCTCGATTCTTTTCTCTCATGTTAATAGAATGCGTCCTTCCCACGGTAAACTGGTAAATAAGGCTCTTGCAAAGTTTGTGACATACAGGTACTGTTTGAATGCGTCGCAGTAGATGAGCGCTGAGTTTCATTATTCTTCACTTGTACACGTACATCTGGAGAGCTGTGATGAATTTAAGACTTACGAATTGCCAGTTTGTATCTAGAACAATTATACTATGCTCCGCAGATCGACGGGATGAACTCACTGGATTGTGGATCATACTGGTCACGGTCCCATAAGTTATGAAGCTGCCTAGTGTGCAGTAACTTCGATTGTCAACTATAATGTGGTTGATTCGAACCCCAGGTAGCCACAATAGCTTTTTTCCGAGTTTGAGGAATTCGGATCTTGATCTATCCATTCGTGACATGTTGCTTAGTGGTTAGCACATTGTACTGTAAAGTTCGGAAATGATGTTTGTTTTGTTTCATTGGTCCTCAGGACATCCTTTGTCCTATTTTTACAGTAGATGTGGAAATTCAGGTTTAGTTTTATGTTCGCGTATAGAGCGTATTTTGTATTGTATACAAATACACTGATATTGATTTAACGCATTCTTTGTCTTTCGTTTCTTCTTCCATAGACTGTATCTTAATGATTTTACAATTTTAGGCTGAATATCCTCCTGTTGTCGACCTCCATTCTACGTTTTTGTCTCCTTTCACAGCTTACGTTTCTGCCTCAGAAAGTTCAACAGTTTCCAATGCCGCCTCTTCAGAACTTTCGCCGGTCGATGCTCCTTCTCAAACAAACACTTTCAACAACACCGCCCTTAACTTTATCGCTGGCGGTCTCACACCCACGGCAGTCTCCAGCCGCATGACCAGGACGGAGCACGTTCGCGCCTCAGACCGACCTAACCGAGCTGAAGCTAACCGCTTAGTAGCACTCTTACGAGCAACTGCCGGTAATCAACTCCCCTCGGATTCGGTGGCCCCTCCGGTTGTTGGCGGTGGCGGTTTGACAGCATATCCGAACATAGCTGGTCAACGATCTAGTATGGATGCCGGTGCTTCCGCAAGGCCCGTAACAGCAGGTCAGCGGAAGACTTTAAACACACCATCTCCAAGTTCAAACCAGTCTTCCAGAACTTCGCCGTGTACGGACACTGATGTTGATGAAGTTTTGTTTCGTTTCACATACGCTTGTTCACTTACATTTTCTAGTTTGGATTGCTTTTAGACGTCTTTTCGCGAGCCGCGCATGAGTGTTCGTGAGTTGGTGAGCATAGTCATGGGCCTATTCTTCCCCATAACTGCTCGTTGTATCGTTAATTCAGGTCTCTGTAGTAAACTCGGAAGGTTTGGGGAGGTGGGTTCGGTAACTCCCCTTCGTTCTCCGTAAATTCCGTGGTGTATTAGTGCTCAGTCTGCGTTGTATCATTGGGGTCTAGAGATGGAAGTATTTGTGTGAATCCGATTTATAATCGTGTGCCTTAGAGACAAGAGCAAACCGGTTACCCTTTGGGCTCCGATCAGGCTTATTTCCAGTTTGACATAACTTTGCCTGCACACCCTTATTACTGTGAATGTCGTGTTTCGGTTGGAAGTGTTCGAATCTTGCCTGTCGTCCAACCCCTCAGGGTTGCACATAATTGGCCTTACTTGGTCGTGATATAATCTTCAAACAGTGTTACAAACCAAACCAGTATTTGACGTAATAGCTGTCACTCGTGTGCACAGGCTGCAAATGTAATGACTGCTATCTGGACATCAAATGAAGCAGCTCGTGGTTTTCACTATGAACGCCAGTTATGTTTATATCAGGTTTGCTTACTTCGATAGTCTGTAGGTTGTATATTTATCTCTCGAGTTGTTTCATTTCCACCATCTTCCTTTGATACATTCCGAATGGGTACGTCACAACCAACTCGACGCTAAAGAAGAAGGTTTCTTATCACATCCTACAATTCCTGGTCGCTACTGGTTGTGCTATTCTTGATGTCCGATTCTTTGGTGGTTGCCACTGTGCATGTTTGCCCAAACCTTTGTCCTGCTAACACACTGCCATGCCG
The DNA here is from genome assembly GCA_008508345.1 of Paragonimus westermani. NCBI lineage: Eukaryota > Metazoa > Platyhelminthes > Trematoda > Plagiorchiida > Troglotrematidae > Paragonimus > Paragonimus westermani. The sequence goes on along the minus strand of QNGE01001980.1, from coordinate 83,356 downwards.
CCTGTATGTTGACATAAATTTTCTGATGCGAATCTTTCTGAGAGACACCTAGCCTCTCAGATATTGTGAGTAAACTTTCTCTTACTATTGCTGGAGTTCTGTTGTCTATTAGGGTCAAACATGCGGTGCCAGTTCCACAAATTGCTTTGCAGACAATACGCTGGTTCAAAACAAAAAGAATAAGCGATGACAGTTCCTTTTTTTGCTAATTAAGCCCTGTGTTTGAGTTAGTGACGCTGATTGCCAGTCAAGTTTACAAGTTCGAACTCGAATTTTCTTGACTGATTCAATTTGTATTCGAACACTGGCTATATTTAGCAATCACTTCGCCCAACATGCACCTTGTGGTGCAAAAGCGGAAAAAGGATCCCTTATATTTCTGTAAGAAGTGGTTTTTAAGGGGGAAGTGTCTGGGCATGGTCAGCAACTAGTTTTTCTTGAGTGTTCACTCAGAAATCGGAATAATCATTATTTGTTGGTCAACAGAAATTGCCCACGAGATCGAAACAAGTATTTTCGTGTTTGATTTGACGGGCAATTAAATCGAAGCACTAATGAGCTTGATAGTAGAGGAAGGGATTTCAATGCAACAGAGAAACAAAACACTCGGTCTTCTCGCCTTGATCCAATTACTGTGCATGTCTGAAGGTGCGCATGTATGTACGATCTTGTGAGTGCGACATGGACTGTTAAACTCTCTGTCCTGATTGCTTCACTTCTGGAATTTAACAGTTTGCCGTTATCCCGTCCGTCAACCCACCACAAGCCACCTGACATTAAGCTGTCAGTTGTATTAGTTACCAGTTTCATTCGCATCTCGTGGTCAAATTGCTTCCATTTTTGTTCGAAAGGAATTCTTTTCCATATAGGTGCGGTATTTCGTGTGAATGTACCACTGACAGTTTGCTACCTAATTGTTCGGCAACTCTGTGGATAAATAAGGTCATAAAACACATTAATGTCTATATTGCACTGCTCCGCTTGACATTTATTCTACTACCGTTTACCAAATGGCACGATTAATATACCGACTCAACATGGTACGACTGCTTGGGTGCGTCGCCACATGCCTCGCTCTCTATACTTTGGTCTCTTTTTTGTTCCTCCGTTCTGCTAGTCGTGTACCATTGGTACTTGAAACGACATCCACTTTCGGTAATGTTAGCCCACAGTATTCGCTATTGTCACTGGCTATCCTTTATTCGGTGCCCACTTTCAACGTATAGCTCGCCGGAATAAAACATTCGTACACGATAGTATGGCTGGTACAGTGTCTCAATCTTCGGATGCAAACCGCCGCTCGGTCGTGGCGACTTGTCGCGCTGGTATGGGTGGAGCCGGTAGTGGCACCACGGGTGTTGCTCTGGACGCCTCAGGTGCGCGGAATTCTATCGCGGTTACTGGCCTCAATGCCGGTGGAACCACCGTGATGGGAAATGTTGATAAAGTTTCACTGGGCACAGGAAGCAATGGTCAACCTGCCCCCAGCGGTTCTGGTCGTTTGCCCACACACGAGATCCGCAGGCAAGCACTTCTCGTTCTTCTGACAGTCTCATGACTGATGATGTATATGCTGTGTAATCATCCCTTCAATCCGAATGTTTGTTTGTGTTATATACAGATATTTATTCCTCTTCTATTCTTCAACATGCACACATTGTTCAGTAATTTTCCCGACTAATCTCAACAAATTAACGCGATTTTTGTGTTAATTCACACTTTCTTGCGCAAGGAACTATGGTTGATTGTTGGTCGTTCACATCAAGTGTGGTTGAATTCAGTTCGACTTTTCTTCTTCGATTTCCACGATAGTGCGCTAACCCTAGTTGAATAGCTGGCACAGAGTTGGGTGTATTCTCGTGCATATTTTTCCCCCACCCACTCGTCGTTAGTTGACGAAAATTATGTTATTTAATGAGAGGACTGCCTTGTTGCTCTCCAGATCTTAAACCTTCATCCTCTAGTAACTCGAATCGCGCCTGAGCTGCATATGTCCACGATAGCCCTCTGTTCTACGTGATTGTATGTGCTTGTTTTCTTTGTTTATCTTGGGTTTAAGCCATACTTCAGTGTGCATTGCATCTACCCCAATACATGTCAAGCAGTACACTATTTGTTCTTAACTTAGGTTATGGATCATGTAACCTTAGAGTCATAGTTCGTACTGTCTACTGCGGTTTTACAAATGTTTACTGTTTTCAAGTAATTTTTAATCTGTTTCGCGCCAAGAGACTGTGTGTAATGGCAACTTTTTGTTGCTTGGGTTATCACTGTTAGAAGTTGGTCATTTTGTTATTTAATTCATGCATTTTGTCTGGCTGATATATTACGGGAACCATTGGTAGATTCCCGTTGATTGTCATGTACGAGTTTTTTGCTGCCAAATTTCATACTTACTAAGTCATTTTTGTTCTTGTAGTCACGTCACTCCTGCTCCCGTTCCTATGACCACCAGAACATCGAAAGCCCATCATGGGTTTAATTTAGCACCAACATCTGGTGGGGCCTCCGGACACCACGCTCTCATGTTAGAACGTTCTGCCACAATGGGACTCCCCGGTAGTAGCGGAAGTGCTACCGGAAGTGGCAGTTCAGGCAATTCGTCAACCGTCTCATCGGCTCGAGGACCCGGTGGTGATGTAATGGGTGGTGGTTCACATTCGTCTTACACACCACACGGCGTCAACTCAAATTCCTCTAGTCGAACGGGGTACGTGTCTTTCGTCATTATTGCCGTTCTGGATCTCTTTTATAGTTTTGATATCTGGTAACTATTTGCTCAGAAAAGTTACCCAAGCACAATCCAGCATTCTGTTTTCACCTGCTTCTCCTTCAAACTACCTGCAGCACATACTTGGTTTGTTGTTCTTGTCACCTGTTCGTACTTAGACGGACGCTCTTGATGTCTGAGAAATCAGCTATTTGAATGTCTTTAGGTGTAAACGATACTAAGTTGCTTGTGTATAACCTCTCACCATTTGTAGTGTCGTACAAAGAAGCTGTGAGGTTTCGTGAAATTTAACTGCTGTATGGATCAGTTTATTTCCTGCAACACCGCTCTCCCACTTGTAGTCACCGCAAAGTTTAAACCTAAAGAGGTTCCGTACATCGTAACTTGTTTTTCTTGCTTTCACATTGGTTCTGTGATCCGGACACCGATTGTCATAGTCAAGATGTAGGAGTGTTGTTTGGCTCATCAATACACAGGGTCGTGAACTCTTTTGCAACGTTTAAATTGTGAAACCCGCTAACGCTATCCTCAACGAATGTACAAACAACTAAGTTTTGCGTGCCTGCACGGTTCGTTCCAAATGAACATGAATCGATCATTTCACAATGTACGATACATTCGGCTTGCCGACATACGACTTCCTTCAGATAGTGCATACTTTACATTCTGTGGTAACCCTGCTGTTCATGATCTGTCCCCAATCACAATCCCCATTCTGCCTTGATGCAGTTCCGACGAGGCGTCGGTTTTGGCGTTCAATCGACTTGATTTCGCCTACGGTTCACTTCGGTAGGAAATGCTGTTTGCGCACACCTCGTTTGCACATGCATGTTTTGGTCCTCTCACCCAGTTGTTCCTCAGCTGAACTGCATACTTCCTTTCTGTGTGCATTCACCAGCACAGTAACCGCACCGTTGATTTTACACCTAAACCGCGCAGCACCTTGGCAGCAACATCTTCTCAAGCTTCACTCATCTGTGTGTTTTGATGTTTCAACGCTTCTTTTCACAGTGCCAGTTCATTCGTGCGCTTTTTCTGTAACCCACATGTTATCCATCTGCTTACGTAGTGGACACACGTTTTCTCGTTAATCTAATGATGAACGCCTGTCAATCCTGAATAACTATTTTGATCTATATGCCAGTAATTTGATACATTACTAACACAGGTGTATCGGGTTCTGGTCTGTTTACCTCTAGCGTTCGCAAACTGCGCGCGTGGTATTTTCGCTGTGTAATTTTTATGTACGCCATTTCTTAACCTACAGTTGTAGATACTGTGCCGCTCTCCTTATTTTGCCCATGGCAATTCATTTTGGAAATGAGAATATGCCATTCTCTTCTATTTACGAACGCCCTACTGAACTCCGTTTTGAAGTGCTTTCACCTGTGTGTTTTTCATTCGATGAAGCATGTCTGTGCTGGTTCGCTTGATGGTTCTTTGAGAGTGTTTCTAGTGCCGTTTCGAGACCATGAAAGTGGTATGATGCTTTACGAACCAGTGCGTTCGCCATTGAGATATGGTTTAGATTAGATCCGCTTGCGAAAAATCCGGCGACAGAAACGACATGCTCAAACGCGGCTAGCGCTCTACCGAATGAGCTACGAAACCACTTTTGGAACTCAGAAGTTTCACACTTTTACTGAGTTACCCGGCAACCCCCCCTGTTTTATATGGAATCCACCAAATATTCCAGGAGGTTGATTGCCGAAGCACTATTTCCCAAACAGTTCATGCAGGAGTCCACCAGTGCCACAGTTGAACATTGAAATTGTATTCCTTGTAAATGGTATAGCTTGACCAGGTGACTCTTCAGTCAAATGAATCACGCAGTTTAGTCTGTCATGGAACCAACCAGCTTTGAAGTTGTATGTAATTAGAATTCTTGATTACCCAGATTTCACCAAAGGATTATGTTACGCTGTTGTATTTGTCTTTGCCTGCAGTCAGCATGTCGATGTGTAGTGAGGATAGACGGCCGCACCATACCACTCACACCACTATTCAGTAGCCGCATGGATCGAAATGATCGCGGGATAAATACGGGAGACATATGGGAAGGGTCGTTAGAAGGCAGAATGACATTTAATGGCTGTCGCCACATGACGGAACTGAGACATGGTGTCCATAGCGACTGGAGCGTTCTCAGAAGAGTGCGGTGTGCAAATGAGTGTTTTTGTTCCTAGTCCCGTTGAGAGGCTTAAGTGGTGTATTGGTTCCTCCAATACAACAACCTTTGTGTCGTCCGCCTTCTGGATTCACAACAGATGTTCATGTTATTTGTTGTCGCTGAAGAAATTTTTAGCCCATGTTTATTGCACGATTGTGTTTGTTAGCTGTTCATGAATATTACAACTGGATGGTTGTGCTAATGTATGGCTAACTTCATTTATTGTGTTCAAAACCCAGTCGCACACTGTGATTAGTTTTTGCTTTTAGACACACGCGGAATTCTTTTTCACGCTGTCACAAACACTTTCTCTGTTGTTTAGGCTCAGAAGTGTAAACTGCAAGACTGAGATGAAGTATCACGTGGCCTGTGGTTGGTCCGTTGTTTCATAGCTTTCGAATGAGGTTTATCTATCCAAAGTAACCAGCATTCGGTATTTCAGCGTAGTCGTTGTTACAGCTTGCATTTTGTAGACGAGAGCTGATATGGTCGTCCAAAACCTGCTGGCTTCTTGTTCCTCAAAACCACACATCCTTAGTATTTGTCAGTAATCGGTAAGCCTTGAGTGTCTCATGTACTCTCCGGTCGGTGTTCGCATGTTGAAGAGGTCCAACATTCTGTTTTACCTGTTTGAGAAATGATTTGTCTGTTTCCACTGTCTGTGCTATCCTTGGTGAGCGGTCCTGTAATGCTTCAAAGCATCTGCTTATAGTGAGCACTACTTCCAGTGCAAGTAGGCCGTCTCGCGTATCTGCTACTTGAAAGTCGTCTGTTTGTGGACCTTTCTAGGATTGTGTGTAAACTTCTCCTTCTCCACTGGGATGCCGGAGTATTTGAGGGCTGACAGCTGGTTTCATCCGATTTGTTGATAGGCTGAAGTCAGTGAAGCACCAAAGTTTGTAAATTACTTATTGCCCTTCTTCAGTTTAGTCTATGTCAATCTGGTTTTTCACCACCGCTTTTGATGACAATGCTGAGACCATCTTAGTTCGTTTTCCTGGCTTACTTCGTGTGACTGTTTGTGGTTGCAAAGACATTACTGGCATGTGATAAAAAAATTAACGTCTCGTCACCTCGGTGCTTATTTCTTCGGGCCCTGTACGTTTTCAATACTCGTGTATAGATCGTCGTGATTTGTTTGCTTCACATCAGTAAAGTTCAGCTTACGACATAAGCCAAGAATTCTGTCTGACACTTCCCTACTCTACCATTTCCTTCGTTTCTGTCATCAGCCACTGCGTTGTTCTGATTGCCTGATCTTTTTCTCACAATCCGTCTGTTTAACCCGTATTATCACTTCGTTCCATTCTTTGTCGGTTGTTCCGAATGTACTCGTGAATGTTTGTGCTAACCAATCCGGCTTTCAGACTGCAGTCCAGTTAACCAATTAATCGTCAGGTCAGCCACGCGCGAAATCGATAATTTCGCTCGCTTGCCTAAATCAATACCTATGTAATCAATGCGCCTTCAGTGATTGTGTGCACGCATGCTGCGTGCAGTTGTTAGGTGTATTTGGTTCATGCGTATTGATTGGCGAATTATCTTTTTTCATTACATTTCACGTTCTAAGTTGGTGGCATAGGTACTATGTGTTTAATGACCAAAATCCACCGGAAGTACCCGGCCGGCTTTGTAGTTGTTGCCACACAACGTGATACTGGAACTGAAGATGCTGAAATTCATAGATAATAACACGTTTGTGAGCCAGTAATGCAGTTTGTCTGACACTCAATGCACTCCGCAGTTTAGTGCTGATGTTACGATCACTCACTGTTTCGATTGCTCGTTGGCGGTGTATTTATGGAAGGTGGCGTTAGGATACGTGTTCAGTAGCGCCATATTGACATTCTATCCAGCTTAACAGATGTGTTCTTCCGGTTTGTATTAAAGGGACGTGTTTTACAGAACCACATTTTGTGGCTTCGTAGCGGAAGCTTAGTGATAACGGCACCGACTGCCAATCACACATGGTTGTGTATTCAAATTCCAGTTACCTGATTTGTTTCTGTTTTACTCTTAGACATATACTTTAGTACATATTTAGTATATACTTTTTCTCGCCAGTACCGTACACTACCTTCAGCTTCCGATCTTATTTTTCTCATGCGAATGTTAATTTAAGGGAAATCCTTTTTATTTCAGCCCTTTTGTCTAGTCTTTTTATTACAATATAATATAACATTTCATTTTATGGCGCTTTCTAATTACAGTCACTCAGTAAATTCAGACATTTTGTCAATTTTCTTTAGCCAGCTTCCTTCGGAACGGCGTCTTCGTGTGGGCAGGTGCTCTAACTACTTTTCATCATGTTTTAATGTTCAATTAACAAGCACTATTTGTCTACTGTTCTTACTGCTTTGCCCTAAAGGTTTTGGTTTGCAATACTTACCTGTTTTCTTACTCGTTTATATTCAGAAGCGCTCCGGCTACTCACTGCGCAACACAGACGGGTCGGCGCGCCATCAACGCTACTGTGACCGGAGGCATTCGTGCTCGTGAGGGGCTTAACAGTTCTGCCTATGGAAACAACGGTGGGGCTCCTGAATCCGGAATCCTTCCCAACCCTCCCCTTCAAAGCACTTCTGGGTTTACCAGATTGACGCCCGATCGACGAACCATTCATTCGACGAATCAGCCTCATTTGGACTATCAGCTGCACTCTCCTAACACGACTGCATCGGTTGCTTCCCGATGTATTAACATGAGTGAACTGAGCACATCCAACGCAAATCAGACAGGTGGAACAGCCGGATTCACGTTTTTCAAATCGTTAACTTCAAAAATCGGCCGACGGTAAGAATAGTTATTGGTTGTCATATTTGGACGGTTTCAGTTATGCAGGCTAACGATGTGCCCTGTTCTGTTCACCCATTTCTGTCATCCTGAAATTTAGTATGTAGAACTAAAAGTAACGCACTAATGGTGAGGTCGAACAACTATCATATAGCTGCGGTTTCGCATCTCGTTTAACTTAACTGCCCTCGTTCATAATTGGGCAGTCTGACAACATCGGATACGCTTGTAGCCCATTATGTTACACGACAAAGAAATACCTGTCAGTGCAAAGATGAAATCGTAACTTTGCGTATTATTCTGTTCACTGATGAGTAGTAGGGGATATTGGCTTTCCTACAGATTGAACATCATCCACAATTGTTCGCAGCTGTCGCATTCTCATAAACTTTCCAGTCGGTCCTTTTCGAAAAGAAGTGTTTTTTTCTGTTTCCCTTTCGGCAGTGGTCCAACTGGGGCGACCGGTAACACTTTATCAACGTTGTCTGGAGTACCTGAGGGATCAAACCCAATGATTCCCGGGGGTCCTGAGGAAGGTGGACGTGTACATTTGCCCCTGTCTGTCGCTGACTCGTCTGCTATAGTTGCCCCGAACTTTGTCCAGAACGATATCAGTTCGGTCAGTTTCACCACACCGATCACACACGGACCATCTGAGAACTCTACTCCGGGTGGTAGCTCGAGCGAAGCCTCTCCAATATCGCAAACCGGACCGAAATCAGTCACTCCTTATGCGGACCTGGACAATGGGGACGATCAGTCCAAGCCTCGTAGCCTACGGTTTACTTGGTCCATGAGAACAACAAGTCACATGCCACCTAATGAAATGATTAAAGCGATCAAAGATGTACTGCTCATGAACAATTGTGAATTCTCACAGCACGAACGTTTTCTATTAATATGCAAGCACGGTGATCCTAACACAGATTCGAGTGTTCAGTGGGAAATGGAGGTTTGCAAGCTACCTCGACTGTCCATGAATGGGATTCGCTTTAAAAGAATTGCGGGAACGGCTGTTGCCTACAAGAATATTGCCACAAAGATTGCCAGTAGCTTGAGGCTTTGAACTGCTGTCTTTACACACCTCTTTCTCCCTCATCTTGGTGCCATAAATGCCTTTTCAAAGTGCTACATTGGCCGTTTGAATTTGGTGACAGCTCTTTCTACGTCTGGCCATTGCTTCGTTTTGTCAATGCGTAAACACTTCGCACGCACAAATACATTCACGTGGTGTTTGCACAATGTTGTAGTGCTCCGAAGTGTTGTTTACAAACTAGACACAGCCCATTTTGTCTGTTGCGATTGCGCCAGCCCCCTAGCTTTGGTGCCGAACCAGTTTCTGAGACAGGTTTTCCGTATGACTTTTTCTTTTATGACCTCGCTGTACAGAATTTCCTATTTACTTAGCGAGGATGTGATTGCTTGCAACAGTGACTTTCCGTGATTATCACTGGTACTATTTATTCTGCCCGTTCACTTATTTAATGTCAGTTCCATCTACCTCTGAGCTCCATGGTTGTAAGTGCCATTTTCACGACGCTGTCACTTCGGTTTGTCTCCGTTCGAACGACCTGTGTGGTTCGGTTTCTCGTTGGGCTTTATCTTGCAGTCATTTGCTGAATGATCAACACGGATCTACTCATTTTCCTTGTTTGAACAAATCACGATTTCTGCCCAAGACCTTACGCACTTCATATCCCGAACAGTCGGTCTTCTGCGCCTTACTGCAGCTCGACTCCACTTCTGTAGACTCCGTTATGTCCAATCGGCGATAGTTACTTCACCATTTGTACACACCAAATTTGATATAACCGTGATTACTTTTACGCCCACTCACTCCCAGAAGGCTCGTCATCTGTTTTTACCCGCCTTTGTCCGCGTGTTCGCGTCAGCGGTTGTCTGTGTTCACGGTAGTCGGTGGTGGTGATCGGCAACTGGATGGTATTCGTTCTTCGAGCACCGGTTCACCACTCAAGTTCGCATGCATCTTCTTCCTTCTGTCTTTCTTCTTTCTCTCTCTCAACTGTTTGCCCCCAAGCTGGTCGAGATTTCGATTGTTTTTTCACCAGCTTTAGATATTTTTGTACTTCACTTATCTGACCTACTGGTTGTTCCGACCCACTTTATCGATTACCGTGATCATAATTGTTTTAATCTGTCTATCCTCATTCATGACAGTCTGTGTGTCCATACATACCCAAAACAGACTGCTAATCTTGGTCATTGGCGGTCCCAAATTACAGTCAACGGTCGTCTCATCCCATTCGTCGTGGTTGCCATCCATGCATGCATACAAATTTGTTCAGACTTTATGGTGTTACGCTTTCTGACTTCCCACTTTTCTCTTGCTCATTATATGGTCCCACAGCATACCATCTTCATCCCAGCCGCATTCTTTTCCACGTTGCATCTCATTAACATCAAAAGTGATTCAGAAGGGTCCTTTTTACCCATCCCTTTACCGTGACAACTTCATGACCACAATCATTACCTAGCTTGATGCGCATGTCAGTCCCCCACTGTTGACAAACGGGGCAGTTTAATAAATGAGAAGGCGGCTGCGCGTATCACTTAATGCTGTCTGCCGCATGGTCGCAAACATTATGGTTTGATATGTCTTCAAATGGTAACACTACATAACTGGCTCTTTGTGGAGCTGAACATGAGACTATTTGGTCCCCATGTACTGTCCCACTCCTAATGTCTTTCTTCACAAACAATGTGTTACGCCCGAATGGTCAGCGCTTCTGTTCGATGTAATCAATCTGCTCATTGTTCTTGTGCCCTCCCGTTTTCTCTTTTTGTGTTCGTATGTGCATGGGGGCTTCGTATTCCTGATTTGTCACTGATTCGCTTATGTTGACACGCCTGCAACGTGTACCTTCGTCCGATCCCACTTACTCAGTGTGCTATCCGTTTGTCAATCACAATGAGGATTGAACAATGAACACCAATGTGGGTACCAGTTTTATTTCTCCTACAGACCGACACTGAACAGTCATAGCTCTTGCATTGAAACTAATCGATCTTCTCCAGTGTATACGTGTGGGTACTCCTGGTTCGTTGGCTCAATTTGTAGTTCCTAAGTTGTACATCCGCAAGGAGCAGATATGTCCATAGTTATACGTACGAACACCTGTTAACGCACACTGGTTTACATTCTTTTTCCTCTACACTCCATTTCTCGTTCTTTTCTGCTCCGAGTTCTCATTTTTTCTAGCTTGGCTGTGTGCGCCCATGTGCGCTGTGTGGTATGATTGCAAGGCGCCCTGATGTCAGCCCCATGCCACTCTGTTCTCTTTTCTGCATTGTCTCTGGCGCATACTTCTTTTTCGCGCTAAGTGCACACTTTCAATTCGCTGAGGAATAAAACTTTTTTGCCATTTATGGTTTTCTTTCGCACTGTTTTAGCTGTCCAGCTAATTTCCCATGCATTCTTATGAGAGTTATTTTTTACTTGATTACCGGATGGGCTAGATCAAGCGCTACGCAGTTGCAATTGATACGGTTATAACTTGATTTCGATAGTTGCTCTTGTGTTTAAGAAACACTTAAGTTTGCCGTTCGTGCTTGTTGGAGTTAGATTCAATGAGAATGTTTTCAATTCTAGTCTGGTTTAGTCTTCGTCATTCCGAATTGTGTACAAAAAAATTCATTTGAAAAGTGCGCCCTAATTGTTTATGCGACCTGCTAATGCTACAGAGTGGTTTCTGGCACCCAGTCTGCACAGATCATGTGTGCAATTGACACCGCTGGAAAGATCGGATGGTTAGGATCAGTTTCCGTCGGACTCGGACTCGACATGAAAAAATGACAAGGCTCGACTCGGTTTACTTTCACGTATGTTTCTTCGTCTCAGCGTTTCTCTCCCGAGTGGTGTTTGTCGAATACCCTTAATTTATGAATTGCCCATTGTTCAAGAAAGCTCGCTGTATTTTTCACTGCTTCCTTCGATTGGATACGGTTGATGTGATCCAGAAAAACCAATCAACTCCTCTCCTTTGACTGGATGATGGTTCACGCATGGGCTGAATCATGGACCGATTGCAGTAGGTGTCTCAGCGGTATTCCGCATTGGTCGCGTAATCCGTCGATACTGATGAGTAAGCAACAACAAACAGTCTCATCTGCTCTGGGCATGATTCGCAAAAAATTGCTACTTTTGAGGAAATGCTTTCCACGTATTGGATTATAGCCAGTTAACCGATAGTAACCTCACCTGTCCAGCTTTTCATCTAGCCATGTAGGCTTTATGAACACTTCTTTCTTACGAAATCTCATTTGACGAGTAGTGTTACCAGTGTGTTTTCTCCCTAACCCATCGGTATCGTCGTTTGGTATGCACATTCTCAACGAGTCTCTTGCTTTAAAATGTATACCTTTGTTTGTTGCGTCACCTTTAGAACCTCGAATTCACGGAGCTTTTACGTTTCACACCCGCGCTCTGGTGCACGTGCTCTCTTTCAGAAAGCTCCGAATGTATCTAGTACAGATCTGAAACCACTTTATTAATTACACAAATCTCTTCGCGGTTTGAACTATTCTGACGGGTGCCTGTGTTTGTTTCATTAGATACTTCCACTCAGATCACGTTTGCACCTTTCTGAAGCTGAAAACGTTATCGTGGTATTTCACCTTAGTAACAGCCGAGAAATCATAGCATATTTGTTAACTTGAAAACGTCATTGAAATAGTCTAGGGATGGGCTGTTTGCCATACGTAGTACCCCTCGCAGTGTGTGGCATCGAGTTCTTATTTCTGCTGAATACTATGTTGAATGGGACTGCTTCGAGATGGATCGAGCGGCTTGGTCACTGTTTATTTAATCAACTAAGAAGTTCTGTGCCATTTTGAGGCAAATATCTGCTTTAATTTCTCGTTTTAATTATGGCTAGGTCGACCCACGCTGCTGTGCGCAGCGAATGTACTCGAAGCTACATCGGGCTTTCGAGAGATATTTGATGTTTCTCGACCGTATTGGATGATACGCCGTCGGTCACGGTCAACCGTTGGGCGATCGGAGTTCTCTTTGTTTGAGAGTACCTTTCCTAACCCCCTTCTTCCTGATACGGAAGACAGCAGTGCCGCAACTATGGAAATAGTTCTGCTGTATGCTCCCAGGATCGTGCCTCACTACCTAAGCACTCCTACGCGGCCAGTAGTGCGACAAACAATCCTATGAGTGCAACTGCTCTTCGTCTGACTGCTCCCCTGTGGCCTGTCTGACAAGGTTTCACTTGGAAGGACCGGAGTCCTAGTCAGAATAGTCCGCCGAATCAAAACAGTACACAAGTCCGACCACCTCGCCAAGGTAGCATCGTAGGTCGGGACAGTCTATGATTAACTGTAACCGGTTATTCATTCACATCAAACATTCCCTATTGTTCTTGTTTTGAGCCGAAACTCAACCAGTATACATGGGCAGTCCATGTGACCTGAACGCCGAACATCCTCCTTCCAATTTTTTACCAAAGGTGTTGAATTGTGTTACACTGTGGCGTCTGGGACTTCTTCGTCGCCTTGCACACTGAGCGCGACTCTACGTTCTAATCACGTTGTCATCATCTGCTCGAAAATCAGCCATACTTTTGTCGCATAAGTACCCACTACTGCATTGCCTTTCAGTTTAGCGACATTTGGAGCAATTTGTCGGTTCTCGTTTATCTTGTTGGTTCATAGCTCGTTCTCTCCTGAAGCGAGAATCAAATTCACATTAGATTTCACATCGGTTAAAAACGCTTGTAGTACTCAACTGGAAAGGGTTGTCTGATTCAGTAAGTAACACTCAAGTAAACCCAGAAGCTGTTCGTCGTCTCACCCATAAAAAACAACTTAGCAACTGCAAGCATCATTGATTTAGTTACAGCGGAAGCCGTTTTACGTCATCCGTTTTATTATCTTGGTATCCGAAGGTCGCGTTTTATTCTAATAGTTCCAAGCCAGGAATGAGAAAGGTTGTTAACACTTGAAACGCTAGTGAGCTGTTCATTTGTGTGAAGTTTCAGTAACATCACTAATAATTATCTGCAACCAAGTCCGGTTTGTCTCTCTTGCTATCCACCGTCGCTGATTTGCTTTATTTTTAACAGGAACTCTCACAAGACTGGTACTCTTGAACCTCCTCACAACAGCAATGCACACGAAGAGAATGGTTGCTGTTTTAACCCTGTTAGCTCTATGTGGTCGTGATCGTATCTGTTGTTAGAACCGTTCGGAAAAGGTACTTACTAAATCCGAGTTTAAATGTTTACTAATCGTTAACCACCACAATGCCTTTTGGTATAGCTCACTCGTTTTACCACATCTCTTTGAGACACTTTCTATCTTATTGTTTGAATATTGCTGTTGTGATATCGGAATTTAGGAAGCCATTTGCTTATTGTGTGAAAGGCGCTTACCTCAGGATTTCCCCTAGATTTATACAATATATACTTGATATATATATATATATAGCCAGTCTAGGTGGTCATCACCTTCGTGACCATTTCACATGTTACAAATTGCATTAGCTTCGAACAGTACTTCTTTTGTGCTACTCTCTTTGTTAACCAATATACAAGTAATTATTTCGAAATCCCTTGCAACGAGAAAAGCTTAGTCTGACTGGTTAAAGACCGCATCATTTTCGCTTTCTCATTGTTTGACCTTCATATGCAAAAGATATATTTTCATAACTACTGTGTTATTGCAGCAACGTGGTGATTTCATTATAGGAATAAAACACGTGATCTAAGATTCTACAGTGGTTATCTGCTTGGTTGCCTTGTGGTTTATTCGCCACGCCAAGGTCGTTTATCTAAGTGTGATTGGCCACAATCGAAAAATCGATGCTCTCTTCCAGCCTCTTGACTACTGAACGACACATCAGATACGTTTAGTTTGCGACACACTTTTGAACACACTTAACTCACATTCCATGTTGGTCCGAATGTGTAGGCGTCTTCAGCTAATTGTCATCGACCAGCGAGTCGCCGATAAGTGTACATACGCCTGGCGGTTATCCGACTTCTTACGTTACGTTTCCGTTTGTTCAACTTTGGTTGTATCAATCTATCCGTTCATTCTAAAACTGACCGCTCGCAGTGCGTATTTCACGGTGAAGGAAGGAAACAGAAGCCGTTCCTTTTGAAAATACGCCATCGTTGCATACATTGGAATGATGCAAATTGGTAGTGAATGAAAGTAACATTCAGAATGCCAGAAAAGCTTGATGTGTTTTGAGTTGGAATACGTTTTCATTCCATTATCCAATTCAGCATGGTGAAGTGACTGGGGTGTGCGGGCTGTCGGGTTCATAGAGCAACGCAAAGTAAGCAGGTTGATGAGAAAAATTGACTAACGTTTGTAGCTCGACAGTTTTGTTGCTCATTGAATGTAACGCGCCACTGAAAAGCTTTGGTCAGTGTCAAGTAGTCATCCACTGCGAACCACCGTTTTTAGTTGTGAGGTCCACTGACGATTATGACAAAGAATTGCGAATTGGCTTCTGATTGCTGATGTGACTTGATCATGACGACTGAACAACCGGTGATGGATAATTTGGTGTACGGTCACCGAAGGCTTGTGGACTACACAAAAGCCTGAGTGGAATCAACCCGGTGGTCCGTATAAATCAAATGTGTTATGGCTGTGCCATTTCTGGTTTCTGCCATCCCAGTCCACGTTTCTTAATGTCCCATGATACGTTTGGATAAGCGTTGTGTCGTCCGACTTGCCTATGCAACAGGCTGGATTAACGTGCAATTTGTCTTTCAGACTCAATGGCAGCAGTGTATATTGACTGAAGTAAGGACCCTTTTTGTGTATCCATAATCCATGTCATCAAGTAGCTGTATTCCATTACGTGTGTCCCAGGCACCAGTTAATCTTCGTACAAATTCTTCGTGAAACTGCATTGGGAATGAACCGAAGTGTTCAGGTGTATTGTTAGTAGGGTCGACTTCAACTCCGTCTGCACCATTTTAGTCGGCCAAAACAATCAGCACTTCACACAGTCGTTCAGTGTATCAATGGTTTTTTGCCATGCAGGTGATGGGTGTAGAGCCAAATTTGATTGTTGAAGTAACCCCCATAAAGTGGTGTGATGTCTCACGTGATCGGCATGAGTTGTGGTTTTAAAACCCAGGTATTTTTTAAGTATAACTCCATTTTTCGTCTCACAAGAAGTTCCAGTAGATGTTCCTACTTCGTTGATGCGGTCTGATAAGCTTACGGCTGTCTATCTGCCTCCTACTGTCTGTGCTGAGCTTTTATTTTTTTGCCTTTTTAGCCGAGTTATATTCAGCTTCTTCGACCCAAGGGGACTCATCATTCCTGTGCAATTTTCCATTGGCGACAAATTTGTTATTCCTTACTGTCATCACAAACACTTGATTACAAGCAGTTAAACAAACGCATAAATCTAACAATCGACCACTAGTTTCGTCTTTCGTTCGACGCGTCAGATTGGGTGCTATGCTCTGGTTTTACTTCACACATCAGCCAAAGCCAATTGCAGTCTGGGATGGGGGAGCAGAATATGAAGAAACTAGTTATTTATCAGCCGAATGATGGGCGGTTAGAAGGACAGTTGGGATACGTGGACCGTCACCGATAATATCTGCGAACCGCAGGACAGTGCCACGCAGATTTTGTGGGGGTAACTGACCAGAGGGGTTAGCAACAGCTGATCACATTGAGGCACGACACGAAACTGAGGGCTTTTTCACCTCTCGCTTACGTCACGGAGGCAACATTTACTGCTTGTTAGAAAGCAAACAATCGTTGGACTGGCCTGTTTTGCTTCCGTTCTTTTGACGGGTGTACTTTGTTTAGTTTGTTGGTGCTTTTAATGCCAACATGAGGCTCTAAAAAGCCTGCCGTCGGTCTGCTCCCTGTTCGGACTCCCCATATAGGGGTTGCATCTGCGTTCTAACTCTACCCGAAGTGCTTATCCGTGCGCATAAACACATCTAATTGAGATGTTCATCCAGACCACCGGAAAGTTAACCAGTAGCAGCTATCCACTTCATTTTTCACAAACTATGCTCAGTAGACGAAACGACGGATGTAAGTCCGAAGCTCTGTCCTGTTGGATTACCCCAAACAAATATCAACTCACCGGTGGAATAGTTAGTTAAGGAGGTGTATGGAATTGCGTCTACAAGCCATGGTGTGTCGGTCTGCCCACCCTAATATGGTACTGGGGAAATGCAAATCCTGTTGGTCTTATGTCACCAGCATAAGACCAGTGTTTTAGGTATATGTAAGTCGGTTATCCACGTCAACACGAAACTGGCCCCACCTCTGTTCGAACCCCTCGGGTTGAGATTATTGTAGAGATTCAGACTAACAAGTCAAAACTCTTGAGAGCTTGGTTATCGGTTGTTACCAGGCCGTCTGGTGATTTTTGTAAGTTCACCAGGCTAACTACGGTTCACCATGCCGATCGCACAGAATTAACATTGAAACAGTTGGTCTCCGCCAGCTTAGAAGAAATGGATTTTTATGAGCTAGTAAGAAAGCATGAGGGTTATTTTTCCGCCACAGTGCATCCTGTGTGCATCGGTGCTAGTATAGTATAGTTGTCATGGTGTGCTAACCACTGATGACCTGACATATTTCGACTGTTGATTTTTTACTTTCTAATCTGCTATCATGCTTACGGCTTGCTATTGTCACTTGTTTTTCTACTTACTACACCACGTGGTACCGTGGAGGCGCCTTAGGTCACTGCCGAATTGTAATACCGCAAACAATCTGCTGAATTACGGCAGAATAACGGCACAGATCTACCTGGATTCACGATTTCAGGTGGCTTCTGGTATGTGTGCATGTCGTCAGCCTCTTCACTTCTATGTGCCATCGATTATGCTGTATTCACAATTGAACATTTTTTGTTTTTCTTCTATTTCATTTTGTAATGTTTATTTCTGAACAAAAACGTGCTATTTTTGGCTTCCATTACGTTTCATGATAAAAAAATTTTGCATCCAACTGATCGTGTTGTTTTGTCACTATCGGCATGGTAACTGTGTTTAAATAGATGAACAATAACTTATTGCTTTTGCTCAGTATTTTGGCAGATAAACTAGAAAAAATTTGGACATAACGGACACATACCAAATCGATATCATTTCTTGGATACATCTTAGTTTTCTTATCGACACTGAGATTTCAAATTGAACACCACCCACACTTGACAGCAGCCTTCGCACTCAGACATGACTTTGGGCTAGCCCACTTCGAAAAGAAACACTAGGCTGGAGTTTCGTTCACAGGTGCATGTCCTTTGTCCGGATCTGAGTTCGCGCTCTGAATCTCGAAGTGGGTTAACGGAAAGGCTTATCTGAATGCGAAGGCTGTTATCAAAGGTGGGTGGTGTTCACTTCCGAATAACATAAATCCTCGAACTTCTACACTGAAATTTCTTTTCAGGTGTTCCTTTCTACGGGAGAGTGGTCAAACTTGCAACTGTTCACCGTTTGGCCAGCGCTCACCGATTGACTGCTGTCCTAGGAAGACGTTTGTAAACAGAGCGATGACCATCATGAACAGACAGTCTGGTTAAGGTTGGTCCATGTGCCAACGAACTCTGGTTAGATTTCACCGCATCTTCGTCGGGTTCGGTGCTGAAGACGTACCCATTTGGTGCTTCTCAACGCACTCTGCGCTGACTATTTAACTGTCCATTTGTCCCTCGCTCGAGTTCGGAAAGCAATTTCCTGTTTCGGACGTCTCGGGGACTAACGTTCTTCGACGATTAGCTGTCGTTCATTCATTCACCGTTTCCCACATGTTACATCCATTCATTCATCCGACTTCGAAAGTGCCAGTCCTCTTTGAGTGTTTTCGTAGTGTTCCTTCTGGCTAAAACGGTTGACAGTATAAACAGTAAAGAGCAAGTCACCTCTAGTTTGCCAGGCGGTAGCTCGAACATGTCCTGAGCCGCAGTCAGCTTGTATTATGGGAATACTCATGTCGTTCATCCAGCTTCCTGCTGTGAACTCGTGACTTAGCGGTCAACTTTCCACATTCGAATCAATCGCCACGCCTTTTGATGTTTGCTGATCAATACACGGAGTTCGATGGAGTTGTGTTCAGTTGGATGGACGCGTATATCCCACATCTAGGGGTGAGTGATAAATGTTGACTGGGTGTATGATCAGTAGTCATTAAAACTCGTGGATAAGGTTCGTCGAGGCACCCACATCAACAGTAAATTGCCTTGTTCAACCCCAGTCGTTACTTCGACAGCGCAGCTCTGTAGAAGTTTGACAGTTCTACGCAAAGCCAATGCAGCCCGCTTGAAATGTGCTTTCGAGATCCTGGCGGGCTGAACGCCATAAACCACGCCGTCTGTTTTCTGTTCAAAAGCGTCATTTTCTACTTTGCCCGTACGAAACTGATGATGTTGCATTCAAAAGCCTCTATTTGGATCAGTGGCAGTCGAGATCCACAACGTTTGTGATAACGGAATACTAGTTATCGTTCCTGCTGTAGTTAACTTACGGACCATTTTCGTTCATAGCCTGCTGTAGTCACTTATTGACCTCAAACGTGTATTCTACTATTCATTCTTTGTAGTAAGACGTGGCTTACCACCTTTGCATGTATAATTCGTGTCCCTTATCGGCTAGCACTGGGCCACTGTCCTCCGTGACAGAACGTCGCATCAAACGTGTACTTTTATGGTCGATTCTGTAATCTGAACTGGGTGACGTCGTTTTCCACGACGGCTATTGGAGTATAGAATGTCGATTATCCGCGAGAACCGAAGTTATTGTTTATTGTTGGGTAACTTATGACACTGAATCACTCATTTTTTGAACATTTTCTGAACCACCTTCAAGAGGTGGGTATAGTGCTATCTTACAACCGAAAACATGAGACCTAAAGAAAGAGATGAACCATGGAGATAATTTACGCGTACTGCGGTTGTTCAAAGTGGAACTATTTGCACTAGGTCGAACGCTCTGTCGGTTTGATGATTCTTCAGAGTCCATCCGAACCAAGATCATAAGGATTCAAGGGGTCTGGATGCGTGCTTGCGTCCGTGTGCTCCGATGCTACAGTAGGAAGTGGACAGCAATGACTGTCATCGGTTACATCTGGTTTTGAGTGGTCTGCACATAATAGTCTCGTATCAAACATGTTTGAATTACAACTTGTTTTAGTCGTACTGTTACCAGGGTCTACCCGTGAATTGCTCTCCCATCCGAAACACGACGATCATTTCGTGGGATAAAAAGCCACCCGATGCGATTACACCACTCGGACTGGTAATCAGCCGAAGGAACACCAGCTTGATATATTTCCTTCCCTCACATGATCGTGTCAAATTCACGCGTATTTGGCTAGACAAAACGCTATCAAACTGCCCGAACTAACTGATCCCATTCATTCTTCTGAAATTGTACAAACGGGGCTGGTCATATTGCAAGAAATGCGGTTATGTCGCGTAATAAGAGAAGCCACTACTGCGAGTGGAGTCTCAGTTCGTGCGATCAGCCACCGAATTTAAGAGGGTGGCGTTACAACTGGTATAAGTGGCGGTTACTGCACGAAAGCTCCTTGAATATGCCCACATGTGTGAACTGCATATCCGTCAAAGAACAATTCAATCCCTTGCGCTCTACCGTGCTGCATCAGCTATGTAATCAATGTATTGTCGAGACTTCTGTCAACCTGTCCGCTCACGCACAACCCGTAGTGTCAACTGGGCCATTACTTTCATCCTTCCCGAGCTGCTTGGCTTGCGAAGTGAGCCATGATGGTGATCTGTCTAGTTGCGTCAATCTGCCTTTCTGCGAGGGCAGACGTACCATTAATTCTTCTGAAACCTGCCGTAGTTACCAGGGTGGGGAACAAAATCGGAAAATGACAAAGTGGGATAACATTGCCACTGTCGAAAAGACGATAACTTCTGATACTGCCCTGGCATTTGCTGTGATGGACTCACCGCGAGTCTCTGATTCCATAGTTTCACCCGCGAGACAGCAGGATGCAGGGGATCCTACCCTGGGCCAATGACTCAGTAATTTGACTTACTTGGCAGTGAGAGGCTCGCCTAGCCCGAGGGCTCAGTGAATAAGATATTGTCTGATTCTAAGCACTGCGTGCATTCGACGTTTTTCGACCGCAGTGATTAACACACTGGCGGTCACGTTCAGCTGTTTGGCAATCGAAGTGCTCTTTGTTTGAGGGTACTTCTTCTAAGCTCTTCTTCCTGATTCAGAAGACAGCGGTGACATAACTAGAAAATAATTCTGCTGTATGCTCATAGGATCGTGCCTTCCTGTCTAAGCACTGCTACGCAGTCAGTGGTGCGATCTACAACCCTATGAGTGCATCAGCTTTTCGTCTGACTGCCCCCATCTGGCCTGTCTGACAAGGTTGCATCTAAAAGGACCGAATTCCTAGTTAGCATAGCCCTCTGAATCGCCACGTCAAGGTGACAGTATATGTCAGGAGAAGCGGCTGGGAGGTGTGTTTGACGTCCGGTCACAGCGCACTTATAATGGCGAAAGGCTGCTGCAGACGTGTACCTCTCACGGTCAGTATATCTTGAGTACCACAGCTCAGCACAGGAGAAGAATTTGTGTCACATGGAGACCATCCTGTGCTTCCAGGTCATGTGCATAACTCAATCACATAACAGTCAGCTAGAAGTTGCGCTACTCTACCAAACTCTGTCGTGCATTTTGGAGCAACCACCTGGACTCGGATCATGCTGGTTTGCGTGCCAGTTACTTTTTGTCATTTGCTCAGAGGTCACACTCATAAATACAAGTTAATTAGCTGACATTCTGGCGAGGATAGCGTGAAGAACGCTTACCGAGAAGCATTGGTGAGCGAATTGTCCAGTTCGAGTCAGGTGAGAGCACGTAATGAACACTGGGAACAGATCGCAGTAATTACGAAAAGTGCTGTGAAGAGGTGCGTTCTTAAGGAGCTATGCGGTTGCGACAGAACTGCATTTCTATCACATGGATAAACCTTACGAACAAACGTCGCTCGATCCCTTCTGATTCCGAATATGGCGACAGTGGTCGAGACGCAAGCTGACCCAAAGCTTGCGCAAAGACCGTGAGGACCACTTGGTCAAGCAGTCGGGAAAGAAAGAACTAGCTTTTTATTTGGGAATAGCAGAGAGTACTTTTCCCTTGTCCTTGGTCGTACTGGCCGTCGAGTTGATGTGAATGTGACAATATGGGAACAAGATGGCTCACTTTATCAATCAGCCGCGTCAGTTTGACAGGTGGATTGGATATTTTGAGCTTCAACTGGACCATGTGAACAACGGGACCCGAATGATAATTTATTGCGTCCCAGACGGCTCTCCGTCGGAGGAAGTTGTGGCCCTGAAGTATAAGTAACGCAGGCGTAACAAGGCTCCTGGACCAGATTTCGCACCCTCTCTTTTCAAGGATAGTGAGGAGAGGTTGGTATCAGAGCTGACCTTGCTGAACAGGATGAATGATCGGGCTGTTCTGTGTGAAACGCACTTGGCACTTTCAAATTTCAGTGCTTCAAGACTGGAGCATCTGCACTTCTACCTTCTTCACTGCGAGCAGTCCACTTGAGACTGTGGATATTTTCTGCTCAGTTACTTCAAAGTGTTTACAGCAAGATTATATTGGAAATTTTACACGGTATTAGAAGCGCGTAAGAGATTAATCCGACAGCCGATTAAGAATAACTGCCCGCAGTGGATTTCACTGTTGATTAACGTTCGGGAATTTTTAGTTGTGCTGAATCTCCGTACATACCTTGTCCTGTCATGGTGCAAAACCTACTTATCACCATGAACGATAACACACAACGGGAAAGGTTCCTGTCCACTTCGCATTAGCAGTGAAGCACATTTTCAAACGTATCTCACTCTGCTAATTATTGTGACACCCATTGACCAGGCTTGCTTTGTCATTATCAAAACAGCTATGGGCTCGGACCATCGCTCACCTCAAAGGTTACGTAGAATATTCTAGAGAAAAATCTGATAAGACTGTTTAAAAATTGGTGAAAAGAGATTATGGAGAACTAGAAGTGTTATGGATATAGGCAAACCATTGACTGCTGCCCACCGTCATATCGGATAGTATTTCTGGCCACCGATTTGAGTTGTCACGAGGACACCAACAAAAGAGGCGACATCTACATACTTTGCTGGCCTCTGACACACTACGTATACGAAAGCGTAGAACCATCTCTAAACACGTGATTTAGGGACGCGGAAGATCACTCTAGTATTTGAGGATTCATAAAGAACCCGCTGTTTCATAATCAGCTTAGAGACTTCAATCCATCCTTCTGGTAGTGTTTATATTTATCTTAATTGCAACGTGGTGCATGACTGGCAGGGCTGCGTGCATGATCTCACTGTTGTTGATGAACCTTCAAACGTAGTCGAGAAGTACACCTTGAGAGTTGCATCAACGCTGGCCGAATATCTGGTGCGATCAAAAATTGTACAGCTGAAGGCCGTATGACGTTTGCTAATTACATGGCCTCGGTCCTTCTATGTAGGGCTCATGACACAACGTCACAAAAGAGCCTTGTTGTACGACCGCAAAATCTGATTCAGTCGCACGGAAACTGTTCGTGGAGTGCCCGTTTCCAATCACTAGTGTTTCCGAAACATTAATTGCGTATGAGGAGAATACCTTGTTGGCGGCAATGAAGTTTGCCGGCATGTTTAGAAAACGGACAAGGTCTGCCAATCCCTGAGTATAGTAGTCTCGTGTCAAGTTTGATGATTTAGACATACGTTACGAATGTCAGCTCACCGTTGGACACACCTCCCCTTGTTTGCGAATGGCAGGATAAGATAAAAGCCATAGGCTGGCAACTAATGTTTAACTTGGACTTAGAGCATGAACGCTCCGACATCTATGTTTACTTCAACATGGCGCGCCGAGCTCTCGGACTCTACCTCGAAGTACACTGAAACCTTTGGTTAAGAGCGCTGTCTGTTATGGCCAAGAATAAGAGTCAACAACGCTGGATTTGTACATCTTTGCATGCCCCGATACAATGTTTCCTTTTCTCAACATCTTTCGCCTCTATGTCTCATATACTGTACAATCCCCCTCCGTTTTTTATAACGTTTATGTTACTTTGTGTAATCAATCACGTTAGATACATAGTAAATTTTCAGACCACGATTTGTTCTCGTGGTTACGTGACAGTTAAACATCTGTGTGAGCCACTGACACAATACTGCTGATGATGTTCAGGTTTTTATGATGGTGGTGTTGAAGATGACGACAGTGATTATGCTCTTTCAATTAATGATTGTGGTATTGAAATGGAGGTCAGTGGAAAGGTTACATACTACATGATTCCTAACAGGTACGCCATGATACAAAATCATGGAAATCTCGTAACCACCTAAAAGAGTATAAAATAACACAACGAATAGTACACCGAACACAAAACATCAGAATAGTACAACCGGAATACCATATATTTGATCTCAGTCGTTGTATAATCAAATTTTAGAAAACTATACATTGATTCAGGCAATAATGCTTGAATGGTTGGTGTTCGTTGTTCGATGTACCTTTATAAATAGGAATAAGTTGCATGAGTAACTGATTGGCTAAAAACAAAGACTTGTTCCCAACAAAGAAGCGCTCGATTGGTCAGTGGCACTGAGCCTGACAACTGCCTAACTCCCTAACGTGTCTGAATATTGATCTTTGTTGGACTAACAGCAGGCGATCAATGGTTGGCCAACAAATAGGTCCGGACTTATGACATGTGCCCGGATAGTCTGTCTTACTTTTTTCAGCGTAGTCATACGTAGGTGGAACATGGGAAACGTCTAAACGCCTGCACACCGCCTACGAACGTAGTAATTTCTTTAGCCAGCAAACTAATTGACGGAGGTCTGTAAAATGGTCACGGTAGCAAATCAATTAAGAGCACATGCTTCTGTAATTTACGCACATCATACACTCAGTTGATAATACTTCTGTGCAAGTGACATGTTCGGTTGAACTATGCAGCTACTTCCATTGTATGATAAGATTGCCATGAGAGGGAGTGTGAAACAAGCTATTCTGCGGTTATCTTAATTCGAACTGTCATATTTTCTTGCGCAATTCAGACAGTCCAAATTTAAACTAATCGCTAACTCACATAAATAGAAATTGACGAGGAAATAAACAATCCACAACTAAAGTCTACTTTAATCGATTGACGACAGGACACTGAAACTTCCGTCCGTGCGAATAAACCAACTTCCAATCCAGAAAGTGCTTTCAACACACTGTACATGCGTAGCAACCAGTAACAACTTGGTGATATTCGCTCAATATGACTGGATATTCAGCCATTAGTCGTTCAGGAGTATAACCCACTACACGGTTTGTTAGCAAAGAATACACATGAACGAGGGCATATACTGTCGCCTACATGACGTTTTGAGTTGACCATAGCATGCGCTTCAGTTCATAGATTTATGTGAGAGGAAGATCAAGGCACTATGCGTCTGTGAGATGGAGTTTAAAGTCATTTAGAACAGTGACAACCCTTACATATGTGCGGCGTGTAGCAGGGAAACCTTTATAGCTCGAGGAAAGCAGTGCCGAGAAAATGGAACTTAATGAGAACTGTTGGTTAATTCGGTTCTCTAGCACATACCTCGCACAAAATATTAGTCAATCGGAACGGATAGATGGTATACTTCCACTAGTCGCTTTCTATTGTGAACTGTTTGGGTGGTACATTGTGAGCCCTCGGTTGACACGTTCCCCCAGTTAATCCACCACTTTTCGTACCCAGCCTTATCTCATCAGCCATAGTACTGAAATGTGTTTAGTTGCTTCTAGTCAGTCTTCAGTCGCACTGTTCTCTCAACGCAGTAGCCAGAAGACTCCAATGCTACTTACGCGAAGCGCTTTGCCTCGTCTGAGTAACGCCTAAATCACATAGACCAAGATGGGCTAGCAAAGTTCTGCCAACCAGCTGTTTGAGGATGGGGATGTCCGGAGTTTCCCGGAGGACTTCGAGGAAGTAGCGGAGGCGGTTGGAGTCAACGCCGACCGGACGAAGCTGGCAGCCCTGCGGATGGTGCTCAGAGCGGGGTGAAAGCAATGGTGGATGCAGCACAAAGGGATCGTGCGAAGCTGGAGTGGGCCGCCGCGTAGGAGGCACTGATCGCCGGTTTCGACAGCCCCACCAACTGCCAGGAGACAATGAGGAGTTTCAAGGGTACCCGGGTTGGGCCAGAAGACGACGATTTTGTTTACGCCGTGTCTCTGCGGGCGACATTGTCAAGAGCCTTGCCACATTTGGACCAGGACTCAGGACAACGCCTGTTGACGGGACAGTTCTTGGAAGGAATGCCACCAACAGTCCGGGATCAGCTCACGATTGCTCTCAGCTCACATCGGATGATGCTGGAAAGGTTGGCCGAGGCAGCTCGACAATTGCTGGCAGGAAAACCCGTGACAATCAACGATACGAAAGCCTTCACAATACACTGGTCCGATTGCAGTTGAATAGTGCAGGGATTTCAATGCACCAACTGTGGGAAGGAATAAACCTTCCAGTCATATCAGCGGAGTTGAGGGCAACAATTGTGAAAGAATGTCATCAGCTGCCTCATACGGGTTGCCGTCGAACCTGTGAAATTCTGAAGCAAAGAGCATACCGGCCGGGAATGAAGAATGGGGTTAACAATCATGTGCGGGCATGCCAGCAATGTCAGATGCTGGAGAGCACTGACCACCCAAGTCAGTGTCCCACATGCCCAATCCCGGTCAGTGAAATTGGGGAATTATGGTCGGTGGATGTGATGGGCCCCTTTTCAGTAACCACTTCCTGGAAATCAATATATCGTAGTCATTACCGAACATCTCACACAGTGGATCGAAGCAACCACTATTCCCGATCAGCGCGCGAGCATTGTATGGAGGGCTGTGATGGAACACCTCGTTGCAGACCACGGTGTACTGCGGAGCATATTGACCGATCGAGGTCCCTGCTTCAAGAGTGAGGAGTATCAGGACTGTTTGGAACTCTTGGGAATCGGGAAAATTTGGACAACTCCATACCATCCTCAATCAAACCAGATTGACGGAGAGGAACAATCGCACAATCAAGGAGTGGTACGCGGCGAAGGGGGGTAGGTGGAAGGAAACGCTACCATTGATTCTGTTGACTCAGCGTTGTTCGCCACAATGAAAAACGAGAAAGTCGCCATTCGAACTAATGTATTGGCGGGTGAGACGCTTGCCAGTTGATCAGTAGATTGGTTTATGGGGATACCGACATATGAGCACGCGTGAGTTAACAGAAGCTCAGAGATTGGCCGACCAAAACTTGACAAGCACACAAGGAGTTTTCAAGGAGCAGTCAACTGCAAGTTTACCGGGTCGATGTGCAGTGTTTGAGCCCGGTTCAGAGGTTACATACAGAGATCGGCGGAGCATGGGGGCGAAAGGACCCGGATCTTGGAAGGTGCTGGCAAAGTGGAGTGGATCGTGTGCAGTAGCTGAACGTCGCGGCTCACAGTATCTGATGAAGAGTGGGAAAAATCAACATGGAGTGCACGGAAGCCAGCTTTGTAGATGATATGACGCTCTGATCAGAAGAGAATACACACGATGTGTGTGAACAGCACTGAGGCCGGCCCGCAGATCGTCGAGAGAACGAAGAGGACCTGAACGCCTTTTGTTGCAATTGAAGCAATCTTTGCGGGGGTGGATTAGTGTACTTAGGACGAGCGATTGCATCATACTACTCACACCACTACTATTCAGTAACGAGGCTGGAGCATGGGTTCTGACATCGAAATAGCCTCGGGAAAACCACAACAACGGACATCGGAGTGCAGCATCGCACGAAGTGGTTCTTGCTACATGAAGGAACGGAGCATTGGCGTTCATATCGACCGGTACCTCCTGAAACTAGCGTCGTGTGCAAATGTTTGTTTTTGTTCGTGGTCCAGTCGAGAGGCGTAACCCGTGTACTGGACTTCCGAATAAACAACCCTTCAGCCATCCGCGTTCTCGGTACGCAACGCTGCTTGTCCAGAGCTGGAATACGCCATCATTCGACTACTCGGGACGTTTCAGCCTCACCTTCAGTTGTCACGGCACCTGTCACACTTAGATGACTACCTCTCGGACACATTGTACAGGCCTTGTCTGACCTACCAGGTAATTTGGACGAAGATGATAGCGACTGAAGCTTATGCCGGTTATGTACCCAAAGGCAGTTGACCGGTTTGCCAGCGGTGTTCGTGTCTGTTCTTCGTACGCACTCACACGCTCATCGTGAATGTGTCGATTGTACTCCGCCAGCCTGGCAAATGTTTACGGGCGAACTAGCTTTCTTTACTCTCCATCCGGCGAATCTTTGTTCTCTCATTCCGCAACAGCCAACCAAGCCTTCTGTCTGGCTGCAAACCCCTGCGCGCACTGGCCGTGCAACCTGGTTCGCCGGCAAAAATTAGTGAACCCCCTTGGGACGTTTTATGAGATCGGGACATACGGAAGTGAGATCAAAATATCTTAAACTGGAAAATCTATAGATGTGTAGTTTCCATAACTCAACCTGCCTGTTTGTACATAACAGTACGTCTTCCTATTCGTCGGACAATAGGTGTGTATATGCACTTCTCGGTATTGTTATCCAGAATCACCTTTGCCGATTACGTGTCTTCCCTCCAATAACCTGCGCGTCTCCGGCGACCTCTTCTGATCGGACACTTTAACCCGGTCGCCGTACACCGTTCAGTGAAGAGTGAACAATACTGAGCATTACTTCACCCCGAAGTAAAGAATGTTTCTAGCCGTCTACGTTGTTACTCATTTAGCCCTTCTCGGGCAAAGTTTGTCGCACTGACATTCCTATGCATAACTTGTGGTCTTTCGCAGTCTCAGTTGCGCTGGGTGAGACCAGTGGATTTTTCGTTCAACTCAAAGGTTACAAGTAGTCTACATTCACATAGATTGCCAAGTTGCCTTGTCTTCGTTGATCAGCCTATCGATCTCGCTGAAATCATGTTAACCTGGTTGAACGAATGAGATTCACATGGTGACTGACTGGCTGACTGACCGCAACCGACGCTGAAGACCAACCAATGACGAAATCTTTTGTTCCGTTTGGATAAGGACTAGTCAGCCAATGAACTCGGGTGAAAGGCTAGTAGTGTTGAAGCGAAAGCGGTGTACTTCGCACACTTGTCTGACACATGCCTCCTAATTGCTGCGATTCACTATTCTGTATGAGCTCTCTAATTGCGCGTTGGGGTTAAAAATAGGTTGACTATCTATATTCTCCCACTTATTCATTTATTTATTTGTTTGGTCGCTGTTTTATGTCAAAAAAAGTCGTGGCGCACAACTAGGATAGCTCAGAATGCAAATATGACGCAACTAGTCTGCCACACAATCCTCAGATTGTTTCACGAATTCTACCTTAATCGCTTACTACTTTCTGTTTCATGTATCCGCAAATACGAGTCCTAACAATCAACCAGAACTTTATCATCAGACTATACTATGCCGGTTCTCCGACTGGACCGATCGATATCACACCGTCAGTAACCAGGTTGTCAATGTTTATATAAGTTCTAATCAAACGATAATTACATGTGTGGACAAAGGTCACTCCTTAGCAGAAACATTGGCCAAGCCCGTCAATCGTTGTCAAACACAAACGGATCCATGAGTTACGAGCGCATAGGCTGTTGTCCATTATGTCTAACGAATCCCGTCTCATGAATTCAAATTAAGCGTCGGAATTTAATGTGGCTGTTCCATTCCAATCGAAGTTCGCTTGCCAAATGGCCCAACGTGTAAGTACGTTTAGAGCGCGTAAATTTTTCTACTGACGGTCGTTTATTACTCATTGGTGTAAAACTTATGAAACAGGCGCAGTGACCAATCCAGGTTGACTTCCGACATACAGACCTCTTTGTTAATCAGTCACCCAGGCAAATGAATGAAATATTCACAAAGAGTAAACAACTATACTTTTATCATTCATGTACGGTTAGCGAGATAGTATGGAAGCTGTTCATTCGTTTTATCATACCATCGATCATTTGCCGAGAAGGCACGAACCTGAGAGTATCGTTCACATAGTGTGTGTGCAGCGGCCTTGCAAACAATTCTTTACCTCGTGGCCTTTCTGACGTCAACATGGAAAATGCACAAGCAGCTATTTTAGCTGCTATCTTATAACTCCCCCGTCCGGCTGCTGACAGATTTTCTAGAGAGTAAAGCTAACGTTTTCTGCGCGTAATAACAGGAACCTGAAATGGTCACTGGCGTGTTCAGGTGGATGGTTTACATCCAGTCAACAGATTTGACTTGATCAGTATGACGTGAATGCGGATAGGTTGTTTGTATGCTAGTTTGCCGTCTCTGAGTTGAGCTCAAAAAATGACTTCCGTCCTGGATTGCATGCACTGTAAATTCATGATCCATTATGGACAAAAATTAGAGCTAACACGTACGCGCGGGTAGGGGTGCAAACGTTCGTTGTGAGCCATCATTATGATGTGCACCGGTTTTTGCTCTAATTCAACTGAGAAAGAAGCGCATACAGTGAACGAAAATGCAGACCGATGCTGAAATGAAGCACGTGTTAGTAATCTAACACCTGCTGTTCAGCCTGAAATAGCCGAATCACGGAATGGACAAAATGTTTTCTCCTCTGTGAAGTTCAAATAATGCGAGTTTTTCAGTATGTCTGAAGGTATCCAAGTGAAGTGACTGCTACTTACATCCCATTGATAATTTCAAGCAGTTATATCGCTTTCGTAGTTTGTCTGACGGTGAATATCCGTAAGTTACTTCACAATAGGTAAGACCGACCAACCTCTCCCAGAAGCTGAACCACAGTGGTATTAAGCTTTCCCGACCATTTCCATAGGCGAGTAAATATGATCGCTCTGTCAACAACAGTCACTAAGTCCGTGATCAGAGCTTCTGCTTTCTCACCCAGTTAATCAGACGTATTTCATAGGCTTAAAGGCTTAGCGTATTTACGTGATCGAGTTATGAAGATAGTTTCAGTCCTGGATGTTGTTGACTGAACAACTCGCCAAGCATATGCCGATTTGTGGTCAACTAAAAACATAGTAAATCGTTCTGGGCGCTGTGGGATTGCAACGCCCTTACCAATAAGTGTAACCGGCTCTGCACATCCAGTAAGAGAAATTGGTTACTTTTGTGAACCGTCGAGTTGGTTAATCACCATCCTTGTACTACCTCTTCTCGTGATTTTGTTACTAGTAACAGGTACTTGTGAACCGCAGATGTGCTGGCAAGCGAGGTAGTGGTCACGCATCTAAACAGTTCATCACAGAACAATATTCTGGATGCCATTCGGTATTTGCGGGGATGGGCCAGGTGAAGGAATATCTCAGTTTGTTCATCAGATGGCCTACCAAATTTTGAGATCACCTGATTATTTCGTGTGACAATAACTTGTCAAATTTGATTAGGCACCGTTGTCAGCCACCATCCGAGAAAGCAGTACATTTAACTTGAAACAAACTGCTCTCACTCTCCTCTGTCTTCTTATGAGAAAAAGCGAGTTGCAAATACTTTTAAATACATCCGAATCATAATATGAGAGGTGTTCATAGTAAATTAATATCCATTATTAAAGACCAAGACAACAGTGTGGGTAGATCGTCATGGCTGTGATAACTGAGACCTTCATCGTTTGTCGATCCTGGGTGATCGTTGATATTGTTAACATTTACGGTACTTTGATTGGCAAACTAAAGTTACCGGTTGGCGGCATTCGTTTCAGATTAGTCCGTCACAGTGACTGAAACCAAAGGACAGCGGCAAAAACCACCACCATAGGCTGCTTGCGTTGAGCCACCTGTGGTTCCATTCATATACCACGTATTCACTATCAACCCGAGGGAATAAAACCAGGAAACATGTGAGTGAGGCTTTTGTGTCCAGCCGGTCAGTGTTGGTTAGCCAATTAATTGGCTAGCATGGAAGTAAAACCCTTGTATGTCAGAAAGTAAACAGAGGGAGATTCTGATGGTGAGATCCGAACTGGGAATAAAAAGATTGGGAGTGTAATGTGAGCAGTTCCGTACTGAAGTACACGTCAGTACGCTTCAGAGTGCATAGGAGGAGGAAAAAACTCAAGGTCGGGCTAGCAAAAACAAAACATTTATCACACAATAAAATAACAAAGCTGAAGAAATCGAAAGGTAGAAGGCCACAGGTACTTAGGTTTCTGAAAAGCGGAGCAGTTGAGTTGCCACGAGACGATGGTCGTCGTTCGATACGAACGAAAAAACAACCAACATAAGATACTTCACCCCAAACTACTCATTGTCTCTACGCTCACGTTGTGCTATGAGTAGGTTGAGGACGTATTCCTCCCAAACTGCCAGAACATTCACGGCCGTCTTAATCACAACTCCATATAGTCATGTCAACACCATCCATAACACAAACGAGTCCCTTGCGTACCGTGCGCTTCCGCCCTCAATAGCGCGATAACTGCCCACTGAACTCGCGGACGCCCACCCGATTCGTAATCCTGCAGGCCGTACGGTTCAATACTAAGTCCTCCCAAGATCTAAACCAAATGTTGCAACGCGAAAGGCTCATCTGGATAACATCCTGGTGTATCAGCTCCGTACCACCAAAATTTCACCTACCTGATTTCAGTTGTCCCTGAAGTTGCCGCTTCGGAATACGGTTATCGCCAATCCGACGGACGTGACCCAGCCGACCAAGCTGACTCAGCATCAGCTCGACTTCGATCCCGTCCATGTCCGCTCACCGCAGTGCCTCAGTGTTTGGAACCATGTCCGACAACCAAATACCCTAGATGCGTCTTAGACATTATGGCTGGAAACGGCTCAAATAGCGCACGTTCCGCTGATACACTGTCCAAGTTTCACTGCCGTACAGCAACACAGAAAGCACCACTGAGTGGTGGGCACAGAACTTGATGCCCGGATTCAGGCTGTGGTTCTTCCAGACACGTCTTTCAGGACGTCCAGTATCAACACTATCCTCTGTCACAGGATCACGTGGCTCGCGGTTCGCGAACAAATCTGTTACCAGGTTGCTACCGCAGTTGCCGACAGTGTCTCCATTGATGTGAATTTGGGATGAAGATGAACGAACAGCACCTCTGCCCGAAGAAGGCTGAAAGAAGGAAAATGTCCTAATCGTGTTGATTTCCAGCCCGTACTTAGATGCCGTGAACGCCGAGGCCGTAATCAGGCGTTTCAGTTCTTCTTCACTGTGTGCCAACAGTGCGTTTATTTCTGCAAACAGAAGCATGCGCGTCGCTGGATTATGTAACCGGGTTGGGGCGGCGAAACACCAGATATTCACCAAGCCCCTATCCGTCCAATACTCCAGCGCCGCCCTCCCAGAGTCCTGAAGAACGAATGTTACCACGACAGTCAAATAAAAACTAACTAGAACTGGGGCTAGCACACAACCTTGCTTCACGCCACTGACAATGTTAAAGTCATCACAGGTTGATCCATACGATTGTACTTTCGTCCTCACACCCACATGCTGCAATCTGATCAAACTGACGAACTTAATTGGACATTCAAACTTATTAAGCAACATCCACAACGCCTCGCGGCCCCACGGAATCAAAGGCCGTGGTGAAATCCACGAACATTGCATGCAGAGGCTCGTTTCGTTCTGGGCATTGTTCTTTAATTTGTCAGACAGCGACAACAGGTTGATCGTACTGCGACTCTACCAGAATCTGCGTTGCTCCTCAGGAACATTTCCCCCAAAGACTCCTGTATTCATTCGGTTCATTAGGATTCTGACAAGCACTTTGCCTGCGCAGCTAGGCGAACTTATGCCTTGATAGCTGTCACGACAGTGATTGTTACGTTACCTCTTAACAAGGGTACGGCATTATCTTGTGCTTCCAAATGGAATAAACCAGCTGCAGCAGTGCACGTTCCAGCGCTGGTCCGTCATTCCTCAGGTTCTCACCTGGCAGTCCCTTTTCGCTAGGATTTTCCACAACAGCGAGGAGTAATTTTACTAATGTGACGTGAGTACATCGTGATGTATTTCAACAGATGTTCGTAGTTTCGTGTAAAACGAGTTCACCGATTCTTCCGATTCGCAGCACACATACCTGGATTATCACCAAGGATTATTCTGACAGAATAGGTACAGCCAGCCTGACAGATGCTCGTAACGGCAGCTTGTGTATTTCTACCCAAAATTCTCATCTCCTACATTGTTTTCCTCCATATGAACTTTACTCGAATTATGAAACCATGCTTACAGTTTAGGATTGCTGCACTTCCTTGGTCGGTCTGATTCAGGCCGCATTCGCTGCTATTTTTCAATGGTTGTGATCACAAGAGTCGAAGTGTTTATTGCATTGTGATTACTCAAACAAGCGCTTACCTGTAGCCGTAATCTTATACAAGGTTTCAAGTAGTAGTCCATTATACAGTTTCTCGAGGTGAATTAATCACCGAGTGAACTGTACGCGTCCAATAATAGAAACGCAGTGCTGTAACAGACTTGTTTGTTATGTTCTCTAATATGACGTCAACTGAACGCTCTACGCAGTGTTTTGGTCAACTGGAAAAATTGTCAGTCACTCGGCTTTTTCACTGACATTCGTGGAAAGCCCGTTCATCAGCCCTGAAAATATGCGATGTTTAATCCTTTGTAGAACAATCTGCTGCCTGCATAACCATGATTAGTCTTCGTTGTTACAAAGTTTCAGTTTACCGGAATCAGTTCAGGAATTATATTTTTCCGTGCTATCAGCAGACCTCTGAAACGATTTTAGCGAAATTGTAACACTGGAAGCTTATATTGGTTCAAAAAGATGTATGATTTAGGCATTTTCATTTGTTCAGCCAGTGGGCCCAGAGTCTACAACGGTGTAATTCAGTTTAACATCCAACTTACCTGTGCAACCATCTGGACCCCCTTACCAAGACAATTTCGGATTCGTTTGTCCAACTCGTAACGAAATTGTCTTCACAAGGTCCTTTTCACAACTCCGTTCCAAAATTAACAGGATATATCTACATGTTTTTTGTATGCAGACCGAAATTCTATTGGTTAATTCTCATGCATTCATATTTTTACAAACTCGTCACCGTTCTCTTGGAAGTTTGACTTTCTTAAATGTCCAACACACACCACTCCGGCGAAAATAGCCACAGCCTTTGTCCCCGAATGTGGCTGTGTCTGTCCGTTTGTCTTTCATCTTGTTTTTCCGACAGCATAAGATTCACGTGAATCGATCAAAGGAATGAACTGTGACTGTGGTACACATTGCGAGTGAATGTCAGTAATGCAGCTCATCACATGATGAACCTGAATTTTGCCTGTGAACGACATTATTTTAGCTGCTGAACCAATATACTTGTTAAACGCACCCTCGTGGATGTTCTGTTAAATCGTTTTACGTTGGATGGTGAAACCAGATTTGGCTTTGCCTCCGTTTCTCTTCAGGTTTCAACTGAGAAGCTGTATGATGTAGTCACATGTGATCTAGGGCATCAGTAACACGGTGTGCCTATTCTGCTAATATGCCCTGATTTGTCCAGAAGTGTTGATGAAGTTGGTCTCGTGTTGTCAGTGCAATCAAGTTGGTATTTGGACCTGCTGCTTGGTGAACCCATGGCAAGACAAAAACCCTAACTTACAAACAATCACCAGACAAATCTTGACTCATGAATACAAGGTAGTTCAACAGTCTGTTGACCGTGTTCCAGATGTATCATCCTTTAACTGAAGTTCCACCTCATTTTTGACTCAGCAACCAGTCTGCCCTAAGAATGTCTCATTCCTTCAAATTTTTTAGGTACTTGTTCACTCTGGTCCGTGCATATGGGCAAAACGGGGGCACGACCAGTTGGCGTTATTCAGGCGGGGTGGATCAGACAAGAAAAGTGCATAGCTCACGTTGTGCACTCGGTGCATATTTTTGTACACTCACTTGCCTCTCGGTATCCACCGTCAAATTTCGTTCATGCAGAACATGGTGCTGATTTGGTAAACATCAGGTGAGCGCTGAAGACTGGAGGACACATGGTCGGCATAGGTCGAAAATGAAATAAACAGTGATAACTGAGAGTGCACTGACAACAATAAGCCGGTGTAGCTGACACAAGTTTCAATGAAAGCATGCAACGCACACGTTTGATCTGTTGAGGAATAACCGCGGATTCACGACAGTTATTTACCTCATACTTAACACTGGCCACGATGGTTTCCGCGTAAATACTCAACTCTTCTGGTAGGAGGCAAATGTGAATAAACTCATTAAAAATAAAATTTGCTCAGAAGTTGCATTTCAAATGAGGTGCCGTCGGTTGGCCAGGTATCATGACAAAAAATAATTCAGGTTACTCGATTAGCAAGCATCGACCCAAAGTTCGTTCATGACGTACCTCAGTGACCCGCAGATAAGTCGTGGCAATAGCACTGCTGGTTCATTTGTGCAACTAGCTACGGTTGATTGCTTATTTTGTGTTAGCCCACAGTTGGACTATTTGTAAGTTTGCTTGCAAATTCGACTTATCTACTATGAAGTCTCTATCGGTCTCAAACATATCCCAACTGACAGTATACGCATAAGGATTTCGCATTCAAAGAATGCCATATGAATTGCTTCGTTTAGCAAAACTTGAGACGTGCAGGGCGAATCATCCTGTCTTTCGTAGCCTGCGTCTGTAGAATAATGCTGATTCTACATTTCTCATTGCACAGCTTCCAGGTACTTCAAAGAAACGATTTACCTGACCATAAAACGATTGGGCAGCATTCAGAATCATGCTAGTCAGTTTCTTCAAAATCTGTTGCCACTAACAGACTTCGTTTATCTAGTTGGGAAAGTCCTGGACGTCCAGCTGGTTCAAGGATGGCGTGTTAATAGCATAGGGACATGTTTTATCTGTTCGCCACTACACTAGATGTTCACCAAGATCGGAAATTTGTCTGCAATTGGTCATCCTGATTGGCAGTATACTGTCAAACACAAAACCTACTTTACTAGAGAAGGAATTGAATTATTTCATATTTAAGTCAAGCCTAAGGGCAAAAGAAGTTATTTCAAGTCTCCAACATTGCAAGCTTAATAGATCGCAAGGCCCTGCATCTATACACGAATGCAAGTAACCAGCTATAGCAAAAAGAAACATTGGTTTTGTGGCCGAGCAAAGCAATTTCTCTATCTTCTTTTGAAACTGCTCCGACAGTTACGGACTAGTGATAAAAATAACGTATAAACCTCTAAAACCATGTGGATGGTCAATACCTCAGCTTTACAACCTGCCGAAGTTGGATAAGTCTGGGATGTCACTTAGGCCCACAGAATAAATTGATGCGCCGGCTAGTTGTTATTCTAACTCCACTGGGTCAAGATTCCAGGCCCAAACCGTTAAGGATTCTTTCGAATTGATCGAGGAATTGGACAAAACCAGTCTTACTAACAAATTCATGTGGTTTGTACACGTTCGGTCAATATTCACAAATACGCCTCCGCATGAGACGATTGATTATGTTTATGAACTCGTTGGAATGAATCGCATTACGTTACCACTTCTGATCGACATAGTGAAGGAAAATGTGCTGTTGTGTACCGAAGAGATTAGTGTGCATTTTCAAGTGTGCATTTTCTCTAGCATTCCTACCGTCAAGTAGACGGGGTATCTAAGAGAAATCCAATAGGTCCCATCTTATCAGAATTTTTCGTGGTAAAAGTTGAGCGAGAGCTGAGAAGATGAAAAGCTTGTCGTTTTACAAGCGTTACGTCGACGACACAGGTGATAGATAACCTAGTACAACATCTAAATAGTTGTCATCATAATCTGAAGGTTACTTATGAATTTGAAGCCAAAACTGTCTGCCATAAGTCGCTGAGACGTTGGATCGATCAGAAGAGCTGCCTACAAGAAATGCACGTGGGTTGGTCAATGTTTAAAGTTTGGCAGTTTCACATCGATCCAACTTAAACGAACACTATTAAATACGCTGTTCACATGTGTCAAACAAATCTGTACTCACGAAAGTCTTACAGAGTAATTAGACTTGTTCACCCCAGTACTGTAGTGAAATGGTTGCTACGACACATTCCTAGGATGACGAAGTGGAAGGAAGCACTATCCGAACGGGTGGACATTTTAGGGGACAGATAGTCCGCATAGAGCAGCCCTTTAGGGATGATTATAACGTGTATCAAATAAAACAAAGAACGATAAATTTACTCAAGTGAACGTTTAGTGCAACTGAACTCCGTGTATTCACCCGGACTCGGAAGCTACTAGTGCCTTCAGTCAGGGGTACCAAACCAGCGGTACCATTTCACATTGTTTGCCAATTTATATGTGGCTACTTACAAAGTTACATAAGTAGTACAGATGAATGTTTGATCGCTAGAGTAAAGGAACACTTGCATGACCCGGTGTGAAAATTCCGTGCTATCAGAGGATCGTAGTGCTGCTGAAAAACAACTTTTATTGATTGCTGGGCACGTCGTGACCACTGGTCACGCTATCCACTCATCTTGATTTTTTACCACAAAAACCGACTGATGTGTCAGTGCCTGTATCCACCAATTTCCCTGTCCTATTTGTCTTGTTCGAATTTCTTCGACGACATTTAACACGGACACTCAAACTAGTATCGAAGGCGTCAGGGAAATGGAAGAATATTGCCTTCATTCCATTTAATAAGGTTACCCCACAGGCCATCTTAGGATCTTGACCGAAGCCGGCATCAGAACACCTTTTCGGAAAGGAACAATATTGTGTAAACTGTTAATGTACTTTAATGATTTCTTGCTCATTGAGGGAAGTGGTGATGGGGTTTACAAAACAGAGTGTGAGGACCGCTTGTAATTTGATATTAGACAGATGGCACTAACAATTAGGACTAAAGTAAGTGAACACCGAAGGAACATTAGGCAATCAATAAGAGATCCGATCCATGATCACGGATTCCGTAAACAGTTATGTCACGCGCTAGACGCGTGTCGTGAAATCGATGCAGGAAACAAGGTAAGAAGAAGAGGGCTTGGAATAATACAGGCTCACTTAGTCGTTAGGGTCATCGGAAGTACGAAGGTCAAATACGATGTAGGTAGAATTGAAGAAACTCAACTCTGTGGCACCTGGCGGCCTTTCTGCAATCGATCAAACTGACTCATTGATAGCCGTATGAAACGATACTTTCATCAGATTAAAACTAAGATTCGTTTGGTTGCTTTTATCTACCTTGATTTAAATACCCCAAATTTGTAACTGGTTCATCTCATCATCATCTTCACCATCATCATCAACATAAACAGCAATACATCAGTGGTTCACGCTAATGCTTAACTGCCACNTCAGGTAAATCGTTTCTTTGAAGTACCTGGAAGCTGTGCAATGAGAAATGTAGAATCAGCATTATTCTACAGACGCAGGCTACGAAAGACAGGATGATTCGCCCTGCACGTCTCAAGTTTTGCTAAACGAAGCAATTCATATGGCATTCTTTGAATGCGAAATCCTTATGCGTATACTGTCAGTTGGGATATGTTTGAGACCGATAGAGACTTCATAGTAGATAAGTCGAATTTGCAAGCAAACTTACAAATAGTCCAACTGTGGGCTAACACAAAATAAGCAATCAACCGTAGCTAGTTGCACAAATGAACCAGCAGTGCTATTGCCACGACTTATCTGCGGGTCACTGAGGTACGTCATGAACGAACTTTGGGTCGATGCTTGCTAATCGAGTAACCTGAATTATTTTTTGTCATGATACCTGGCCAACCGACGGCACCTCATTTGAAATGCAACTTCTGAGCAAATTTTATTTTTAATGAGTTTATTCACATTTGCCTCCTACCAGAAGAGTTGAGTATTTACGCGGAAACCATCGTGGCCAGTGTTAAGTATGAGGTAAATAACTGTCGTGAATCCGCGGTTATTCCTCAACAGATCAAACGTGTGCGTTGCATGCTTTCATTGAAACTTGTGTCAGCTACACCGGCTTATTGTTGTCAGTGCACTCTCAGTTATCACTGTTTATTTCATTTTCGACCTATGCCGACCATGTGTCCTCCAGTCTTCAGCGCTCACCTGATGTTTACCAAATCAGCACCATGTTCTGCATGAACGAAATTTGACGGTGGATACCGAGAGGCAAGTGAGTGTACAAAAATATGCACCGAGTGCACAACGTGAGCTATGCACTTTTCTTGTCTGATCCACCCCGCCTGAATAACGCCAACTGGTCGTGCCCCCGTTTTGCCCATATGCACGGACCAGAGTGAACAAGTACCTAAAAAATTTGAAGGAATGAGACATTCTTAGGGCAGACTGGTTGCTGAGTCAAAAATGAGGTGGAACTTCAGTTAAAGGATGATACATCTGGAACACGGTCAACAGACTGTTGAACTACCTTGTATTCATGAGTCAAGATTTGTCTGGTGATTGTTTGTAAGTTAGGGTTTTTGTCTTGCCATGGGTTCACCAAGCAGCAGGTCCAAATACCAACTTGATTGCACTGACAACACGAGACCAACTTCATCAACACTTCTGGACAAATCAGGGCATATTAGCAGAATAGGCACACCGTGTTACTGATGCCCTAGATCACATGTGACTACATCATACAGCTTCTCAGTTGAAACCTGAAGAGAAACGGAGGCAAAGCCAAATCTGGTTTCACCATCCAACGTAAAACGATTTAACAGAACATCCACGAGGGTGCGTTTAACAAGTATATTGGTTCAGCAGCTAAAATAATGTCGTTCACAGGCAAAATTCAGGTTCATCATGTGATGAGCTGCATTACTGACATTCACTCGCAATGTGTACCACAGTCACAGTTCATTCCTTTGATCGATTCACGTGAATCTTATGCTGTCGGAAAAACAAGATGAAAGACAAACGGACAGACACAGCCACATTCGGGGACAAAGGCTGTGGCTATTTTCGCCGGAGTGGTGTGTGTTGGACATTTAAGAAAGTCAAACTTCCAAGAGAACGGTGACGAGTTTGTAAAAATATGAATGCATGAGAATTAACCAATAGAATTTCGGTCTGCATACAAAAAACATGTAGATATATCCTGTTAATTTTGGAACGGAGTTGTGAAAAGGACCTTGTGAAGACAATTTCGTTACGAGTTGGACAAACGAATCCGAAATTGTCTTGGTAAGGGGGTCCAGATGGTTGCACAGGTAAGTTGGATGTAAAACTGAATTACACCGTTGTAGACTCTGGGCCCACTGGCTGAACAAATGAAAATGCCTAAATCATACATCTTTTTGAACCAATATAAGCTTCCAGTGTTACAATTTCGCTAAAATCGTTTCAGAGGTCTGCTGATAGCACGGAAAAATATAATTCCTGAACTGATTCCGGTAAACTGAAACTTTGTAACAACGAAGACTAATCATGGTTATGCAGGCAGCAGATTGTTCTACAAAGGATTAAACATCGCATATTTTCAGGGCTGATGAACGGGCTTTCCACGAATGTCAGTGAAAAAGCCGAGTGACTGACAATTTTTCCAGTTGACCAAAACACTGCGTAGAGCGTTCAGTTGACGTCATATTAGAGAACATAACAAACAAGTCTGTTACAGCACTGCGTTTCTATTATTGGACGCGTACAGTTCACTCGGTGATTAATTCACCTCGAGAAACTGTATAATGGACTACTACTTTAAACCTTGTATAAGATTACGGCTACAGGTAAGCGCTTGTTTGAGTAATCACAATGCAATAAACACTTCGACTCTTGTGATCACAACCATTGAAAAATAGCAGCGAATGCGGCCTGAATCAGACCGACCAAGGAAGTGCAGCAATCCTAAACTGTAAGCATGGTTTCATAATTCGAGTAAAGTTCATATGGAGGAAAACAATGTAGGAGATGAGAATTTTGGGTAGAAATACACAAGCTGCCGTTACGAGCATCTGTCAGGCTGGCTGTACCTATTCTGTCAGAATAATCCTTGGTGATAATCCAGGTATGTGTGCTGCGAATCGGAAGAATCGGTGAACTCGTTTTACACGAAACTACGAACATCTGTTGAAATACATCACGATGTACTCACGTCACATTAGTAAAATTACTCCTCGCTGTTGTGGAAAATCCTAGCGAAAAGGGACTGCCAGGTGAGAACCTGAGGAATGACGGACCAGCGCTGGAACGTGCACTGCTGCAGCTGGTTTATTCCATTTGGAAGCACAAGATAATGCCGTACCCTTGTTAAGAGGTAACGTAACAATCACTGTCGTGACAGCTATCAAGGCATAAGTTCGCCTAGCTGCGCAGGCAAAGTGCTTGTCAGAATCCTAATGAACCGAATGAATACAGGAGTCTTTGGGGGAAATGTTCCTGAGGAGCAACGCAGATTCTGGTAGAGTCGCAGTACGATCAACCTGTTGTCGCTGTCTGACAAATTAAAGAACAATGCCCAGAACGAAACGAGCCTCTGCATGCAATGTTCGTGGATTTCACCACGGCCTTTGATTCCGTGGGGCCGCGAGGCGTTGTGGATGTTGCTTAATAAGTTTGAATGTCCAATTAAGTTCGTCAGTTTGATCAGATTGCAGCATGTGGGTGTGAGGACGAAAGTACAATCGTATGGATCAACCTGTGATGACTTTAACATTGTCAGTGGCGTGAAGCAAGGTTGTGTGCTAGCCCCAGTTCTAGTTAGTTTTTATTTGACTGTCGTGGTAACATTCGTTCTTCAGGACTCTGGGAGGGCGGCGCTGGAGTATTGGACGGATAGGGGCTTGGTGAATATCTGGTGTTTCGCCGCCCCAACCCGGTTACATAATCCAGCGACGCGCATGCTTCTGTTTGCAGAAATAAACGCACTGTTGGCACACAGTGAAGAAGAACTGAAACGCCTGATTACGGCCTCGGCGTTCACGGCATCTAAGTACGGGCTGGAAATCAACACGATTAGGACATTTTCCTTCTTTCAGCCTTCTTCGGGCAGAGGTGCTGTT
This sequence comes from Paragonimus westermani, assembly GCA_008508345.1. NCBI lineage: Eukaryota > Metazoa > Platyhelminthes > Trematoda > Plagiorchiida > Troglotrematidae > Paragonimus > Paragonimus westermani. Next base: position 40,700 of record QNGE01001980.1, on the reverse strand, counting down.
CGTTCATCTTCATCCCAAATTCACATCAATGGAGACACTGTCGGCAACTGCGGTAGCAACCTGGTAACAGATTTGTTCGCGAACCGCGAGCCACGTGATCCTGTGACAGAGGATAGTGTTGATACTGGACGTCCTGAAAGACGTGTCTGGAAGAACCACAGCCTGAATCCGGGCATCAAGTTCTGTGCCCACCACTCAGTGGTGCTTTCTGTGTTGCTGTACGGCAGTGAAACTTGGACAGTGTATCAGCGGAACGTGCGCTATTTGAGCCGTTTCCAGCCATAATGTCTAAGACGCATCTAGGGTATTTGGTTGTCGGACATGGTTCCAAACACTGAGGCACTGCGGTGAGCGGACATGGACGGGATCGAAGTCGAGCTGATGCTGAGTCAGCTTGGTCGGCTGGGTCACGTCCGTCGGATTGGCGATAACCGTATTCCGAAGCGGCAACTTCAGGGACAACTGAAATCAGGTAGGTGAAATTTTGGTGGTACGGAGCTGATACACCAGGATGTTATCCAGATGAGCCTTTCGCGTTGCAACATTTGGTTTAGATCTTGGGAGGACTTAGTATTGAACCGTACGGCCTGCAGGATTACGAATCGGGTGGGCGTCCGCGAGTTCAGTGGGCAGTTATCGCGCTATTGAGGGCGGAAGCGCACGGTACGCAAGGGACTCGTTTGTGTTATGGATGGTGTTGACATGACTATATGGAGTTGTGATTAAGACGGCCGTGAATGTTCTGGCAGTTTGGGACGAATAGGTCACCATACTACTCACAGTACACCGTCGGTGTAGGCGTGACGTGTATGTTAGACTCAAGTAGGTCATGTCAGTATATCTATTCTATTTCTGTAAATGATTGCATCGACCAAGCCCACGGGCCTTTGACAGATAGACCGCTCTCGTTCTCAGAAACTTGTGTCTGCAGTCTGCCCATTCTTCTCTTCAGCTTTGTTGGTGCACTTTATTACGAATGGTTTGTCTGTTCTTCTCGTAATTCAAAGTGAATTTTTTTCCACATCCTTATTGTTTCTGGAATGCACCAACATGCACTTCTGCGCCGAAATGTTTTTTTATATCATTTGTCACGTATCTTTCTTTTCATTTTGGTTATTGCCATTGTATTCTCTCTCTCTTTCTCTCCCTCAGGTCTACATTAGATATGCGATGTAGAGATGAACCGCAGATATCCTTTGGCTGTGGCAGGCTAACCCGTTTCGGATGCCACCAACCAACACCTACATTTGTGTTTTTAGAACCAAGTGTGCTGATCAAACGGCCAGAAGTCTATTTGAATTAGGCTTATTCCAGCAGCAAACTGACAATCTCAATCAACAGCGCCATAGTGACTTGCATGGTAGGGCAATTTTTTCTGACAATATAACCGATACGCTTCGTTCACTCTGTAAAGTTACGGTTACTAAGTCGAGGACAAAGAGACGTCGCATTCTGTTCTCAAATGAAGTTAATATAGTTCTCGTATATATAACCCACCTCCATACATCTGAGATTTTTTCGGACCTTAAAACTTCCTTGGTCAGGCATCTGTTTTGCAAAGGCTTCAAGGCTCATTGTTCAAGCGGAGGTTTGATTGCCACTTAACGTTAGTTTTCCTGGTCTTATCAAGCCGCTGTTGATCCGACACTCGCTTTGAATATGATCATATGATGTTGTAATACGAACACGAAGTACTCAGACAGCTTAAGATTTCCTGAAAACCAGAAAACCCACTACATCGTCTTCGCTGCATGTCTAGGAATCCTCTACACGACTAACCTTCTGTTACTCATTTTTAATTTCATACAACAAAAATTTTGAACAACGTGTATTGTGATAGGTTTATGATCGCAGTAGGACATTTGAAAATGGGGAAATGCGATTACATTTTCAAACTGTATATTCCGTCTGTTTCGGCACTTTGAATTTGTTCCAGTAAAGAGAACCTGCTCACTCAGGGCATGTAGCGGCATCTTTCGATGAGATGACAATAACGCAACAACAGTTAACAGTCGACTGTGCAAATCATAACGATCACACATCAAGCAGCACTGAAAACATGTATCAGTCCTCTTTCGACTAACCGTATGCTTCAAGGCAGAATGCCTTGTGCTAAAACAGGTTGCTTTGAGAGAACTGTTAACACAATCCGTTGACTTGCAAACATAACCTCAGGTTTGATAGCAGATTTGTCCCTACAGATGTTTCAGTCAGGATATAGTCGCACACATCTTCTACTCCCACTGTATATTGAAACAAAGCGTTGTGTTTGGTGCAAGAGAAGTAGCACCCTCTCCAAAAGGTAACATATAGTGATACTAGATTAACCATTAACATAAAAACACATAATTCACCTTTACACGCCTTCTAGCCATTAGCACGGGATCGAGAATCGCTTCCAGAAGCGTAGCAGTAAGGATGTCCGCCTACCAGTTACCTGGTTGAGGATTCGAACCCAGTTGCCACTACTCCTATTTAGGTCTGGGTAATCCGATAATACCTAGCTCACAGGTAACCTTATACGTGACATTGCACACCACATGGCTATGATAACCTGATTACATCAAAGCTGGGTGTAGTTTTGGGAAGTATCTCACGTTAGTTTGCAAACACCACTACTGCCAGTGACGTTTTCCTGTATGCACAATCAGGTCAACAGAATAGTGAGCTTTCGTTACCATTATTAGTGGTGTCTTAAAAAAGTATTTAAATCCCAGGGAGTATTCATACCCTGTATGAATACCTCATTTTTAATTACTCTTCGTTTGTGGACCTACAAATTGATGCACGGATGGCTACATTTTACTACAGTGATTTGTGTTATTTTTTGGTCCACATTAAACAAGCTCAGATGTGTATGTAGTCTTTTCGACACAGAAACGCGAAAACAATCGGCAACCGAATCACAATGGACTTTTCAAACACAACATAATTCTTGTATCCGGTTTGCTATTTTCAGAATCACTAGTGCGTTCTGAATTAATGAAACCGGAAGCATCATCACCCAACCAACTAATCGGAGAGGAATAGTAATCTCACCGCCCCAGTTTGGAGGACTGCGGATTACGCGAAATAACTATTTTTAACTATCTGGTGGAGTCGGTCGCCCGTGATGTTTAATGGACAGGAAGTAGATTGACGATGGGTCAAATTTGGCTCTGCACAGAATGGGTTCAGGCAGGAATGGTGAGCCTTACAATTCTGAGAAACAGAATAGAGTCATCGCAGTTCCATTGAGTTAGAGGAGATAATTAATTAGTTCGAACGATTCACGGCCAGTCAAAGCGTTGTCTCGATGTAAACCTAATGGGTGGAGAACAGAAGCTAACAAAACCTATCACAGAGACGAAATCTTCAGTGTATACGCAGTTCCAGGACACGAATCTATCATGTAACACCATTGTTCCCATGAGATTTTACTCCAGATATGCTGTACAGTGGACGTCAATAATGGGTTTGATAAGGCGTTGAAAATGTTTCCAAAGTCAACGCAGTCAACTCACAGAGTGTAGTAATACGATCAGTTATCGACGACTTCCAAGGCTTTGGGCCACCTCCATTTGTGTGATGCGTCACTCAGTTCACATTCCCTGTTCCCTACATAACATACTACCCACCTGCGCTTGAGATCACTGTAATCAGAGGTCACGGTTGGTAACATGCATTGTCCATGATGACGACTGTTATAAAAAGTAGTGTAATGAGGATGAGTGATCGCATCTTACTACTTACACCACCACTATTCAGTAACGAGGCAGCAAAATGGGTTCTGACATCGAAATAGCCGCAGAAGCAATACAACAACGAACATTGGAGTGCAGCGTCGCACGAAACAGGTCTTGCCACATAAAGGAACTGAGCGTTGTCGTCCGTCGCATCCGTGACTTTCTGAGACCAGTGTCCTACATAGATATTTTTGTTTGTGATCCTGTTGGGACGCATAACCCATGTGTTGGCTTTCCAAATAAACAGACATTATGTCATCCAAGTTCTTGGTGCACAACAGCAGTACGCTGTTTTTTAAGTCTTTAGAATGGGGCATTGATCTTGAAGAAGTAAATATTAATCCGACGTACACTAAAACATATCAAACTATTAGCTCCATAGAGAATGCTAACTGCAGATAGCAAGAAGAAACTAAGTCCTCAAGGCGATCTCAGGCAAACCAGGGTACACTATGTAGCCTGAGCACTATCATGAGTATTCCACAGAGTTCTTGCTTATAACAGCCAGTTTCGTACGTGTTCCCTCAGAAAAGTGGTGTAGAGAATATGGTGGTAGCCGAGAAACACAAGCATTCAGATAAACGTTAAACTGCGTTATTTCTGCATGAAATACATAAACGTGCACGAAGAGAAGTGCCAGTGACTAACTCAAGACGGGTCACCTGCCCATGACCGAGCCTGCCAAAATTACGTGGCCTGCAATAAAATGCATAACACGTCAGTTATGTCTGCACTCCGATCGTACGTATCAAGTAATGTTGAGAAAGCTCACATATCAGAGTACATTGCTCAATTAACAGTCTGCGGAAAACTATCATAATTAACTGATACGCATAAATAGAAAATCTTCATATGGATTTATGACAAAAAATTTGGTTGCTACATTGAGCCAGATGAATTAACCAAAGTCTTATGCGACTTAAATAATATGGTGAACTCTCGATATACTATTGTGATGTGCACTTACCAACTGTCATTTTAGATGACTTTATGATTAAGTCCACTCCCAAAACAGTGACAGGTGATTATAGCCAACCTCGTACGAACAGACTTGAGCACATATACGGAAGTACAGGCCTACTGAACTGCCTTATATTTAGTCTCATAGTTATGCGAACTCTTAATTCATCCGTTCCTTTCATTTTTGCAAGCAAGTTTAATTGCGAAGCGTACACAGTCTAAGTCGTAACTTATTTCTCAACCGACTAAAAATTAAAACCCATGTGATAGATCGAACTTACTCTCTTATTCACTAATATGGACACCTCCAGCCAAAGTTGGTGATAGCACTTCAATAGAGAATGTAGTCCTTATCTGTTAAGTTTCGTTCACTTCACGAGGACACAGTGTTACTTTAGTCCTATATAGGTTGTCACCGGACAATCCATCGTAAATGGCTTCAACCTACGGACAGCTGGTTTTGTATCACAATACAGGCACAAAAGGACAGAGCTTACAGAGGTTAACGAAAAAATATTCTGGCGTACAGTGAGAAATAACTCACCTGTTAAAGTATTGCAAGGTAGGTGAGGTAAAATCAAATTGACGGTGCGTCAAGTTCTTATTGCGGTTGATGTGCGTGGCCGAAGGAGCGTTTTCTGGTCTCAAACGCGAATGAGGATGGTAGGATATGTAACGGATGTTATAATGAGCGTGCATGACCCTTTAAGATAGGCGGTCATCGGTTGTGCCAGAGAAACCGTTGACTGATACTTGAAAAGCAGCCAGTTTTGAGTAGCCGTCAACTCGCTCGAACTTAACCTGTCAGAAGCCCCAACGACTACTATGGTTAGAGGGTTTCTGTTAAGCACGGATGAACTCAAGACGGTCATCATCAGCGATGAGTTCATTCAATTTTGTTGAACCTGCTAGATTGGTGCACCATCGGTCTAAGTTGAGAAGAGTCTCAGTATTGCACAAGTGACATCTGTTTCAGGGTGTTTCATTTATGTTCTTAAGCGTTCCCGGTTTCAGCGATAAATGTAAACTGGTTTTCCTAGAAGGGACACAAGATGCACAATCCTGCACACTCACATTCGCTCCGATTAGTATCGTATCTAAGACTAACCAATACTGCACACTGGATGTTTCAGCAAAGTGCCGCCAATACATGATGCTCAAAGGAGATCAAGTGGTTTACACCTTAGAAGGCCGAGAATGACTGGAAAAACCAGCGTACGCAAACAAACTCACTTATATGAACAATTCGGAACTGATGGATGCCCTCCAGGAAGTTAGGAATGAAGCCATTGTATTTCAGCTGTACCTCTTGGTAAGTTGCATACAGAAGCAGCTCTTAGAAATTCCCCAAAAAATAGAGTCCATTCCCCATCTTGGAGATTCGTAGTCCACTTCGACTCAGAAGGTTTGTGTAATCACGAGACAGACACAGTTCGATTCGTCACATTTATTCGAATTTTTGTGACTGCTGGGAAGTTATTTGAATTTCAGTCTTTGTATATTTCGTAATTATGTGGCGCATAGTATCTCCGTCGTGTCACCGAACTCTGATACTTGAGATATGTCCTATATAAGTTGATGAAAAAGGTCCATATATTCATCAGTTGCTCGACCGTTCGATGGGCCGTGAGACAGCAGACCTAATCAATTGACCTTGCAAAAAATCCGAATCTGTGTGTGACAGCCACGCGGGTCCAGGGTCTATCGATCTCCCAATGCACAGCATGGCCAGCTTAGCATGATCTTCTTCACCCGCTGATGACAAAGGTGAAACCACCGGGGCATATGAACTCCCTTCATAACCTTACAAACAAGCGACATCTGATAAGGTTTTGGGAAGCCTTCTCATCGAATCAGCATTCGCAGAGTGATTGCGAGAGGGAATTTTTTAAAATGAAGATAGATTCCATCCAACAGGTTTATATACAGGAACACTGAAAGGCGTTAATATTTTAGTGAAACAACCGCTCGTAACCAACAAGTAGCTTTACTGAGGGATAAGTATGTCCCCTCTATTCTAACATTCAGAATTCCAGCCAAAATCATAGACTTGAAACAGACTTGAGTTCTTGTTGCACAAAACCACCTTGAGCCTTCAACTGCGTACTAATGTAGTTTTCATTTGAGCCTATTTCGTAAGAGGATTGTGTCCTTACTGAACATGGCTTGATGGTTATCTAATCTCTTTGGATACCTAGGTCAAATTGTGAGCCGACGGTTATAGTTAGCATGAGAAAGCTGCTGGAGTTGTTAGTGGCTTCTGAATGGGTGTATATCAGTTGGAAATCGCAACCACACATCTCATAGAGGCAAGTAAGCGAAAATGTAAAACATGCAGGCAGAATTACCGTTTTCCTCACCTGAATTCACGAAGATCTTTTAATGAATTATTGCGCTGGCGCGTTGACAAATTAAGCTGCGGATCAGGCTTTAATAGTTGTCATCAATAAAATTACATGCTGCCTATTTCTAGTAACAGCAAATAACTTACAGATTAAACCAAGTTTACGAATTTCGGGGATAAAATTGAAAGTGTGCGTTCGCTACTAGCTTGACCCGTATCTCGGTTAGATTCACCTTTAAACACAGCTGTTCCAACCATATTCCATATGATGTCGAAGACTAACTTGAACCAAGCTCTTAATATGCAAGTGTTACATCACAAATTTCTACATTACCTTGATATCGCCTAGAATGCAAAGTATAATTCTAATAGGTGATGCAATACGGCTTTCCAGTTCATACTGCAGCATTCTGAAGTCATCGGTTGCTTATACCCAAACGAAGTATCCAACACCGACCATTCGGACCCATCAGACTTGGACTCCAACCGGTATTCTATTCATAAGAAGTATGTGTCTCTAACAAACACAACGCCTGTCCTACCAGCACCTTGTGAAAGACAGCTATTACGTTCTGATTGAGTCAAATGCTCAACAACAATCTCATGATCACTTCACAACTGTCTGTAAGGACGGAGTAAATTGGGTTGTTTGACGCAACCGACAAGACCGATTTTGTGTCTACTTGATTAGCAATGTACTAACCACGTATTCGTTGCAGAAAATTTTTTAATATCGTCGACCTTGATCAGGAACACATTCCGCAGATCGCCACGCAATTGATGTTGCATACCCAATGATTTCCATAATGAAAACTTTTGAGTGCTTACCTTCATATTCTGTTCGCATTTCACGAAATATCACACGACTTTGCTTTTATTCATATGTTGTTCATAGTTTTAATTATTTGGCGCTGTATAGTCAACACACACCTTATGATTCATTGCCACTTTATGTGCCTACTTCGTTGCACCGCCAGTTTCGAACTGAAAGTGACCGAGAACCAGAAATTTCGATTCGTATGAGAAAAGCACATCAGAAGGTTAAAACCATGTTTGCAACCAGCTGAGTTGTAAGCTAGGAAATCGGGTGACACAAGAGATCATTTATTCAGAAAATCGAAACAGAGGAAATATGATTCAGCATAACCTCGAACACGAACACATTTACACATGAAAATAACTCTGGAGATTTACAGTAGTCAATGTCAAGGTGATATGTAAAAAACACCGTTTCTTGCCGAACCGCACTCCACTATTCCTTCCAGTAATTTCCACGCGGTTACTTTAGTATTTAAATATGCGCACTCATCTACATACTCAGTGCACCCGTCCCCCTGTACAGATCGTTCCAGCTGCAACGAATGTTTCAACAGCATGGAACTCATCCCCACTGTTCACCAACGGTACTGAGCTACCTCGACAGTGCTTTGTTCCAACCATAGGCTGATAAAAAGGGACCAATTATTGTCATGTTCGTCCGCCTATATAACTACTCCAGTCATGACTCCATCTCTGGAGTTAGAAGAGAAATGATGCACGGCTTTGTGTAAGCAGAAAAACGTGGCTACCATGGATATCCGCTAGTGTAAGGCTAACCTCACATTTCAGCGCGTTGCCGCCATTAAGGAAATTCGGTCGGAAATGATACATAATCTTCAGATGACTGTAACTTGTTACCTAAACTAATCGGTGGAATGTCAAGAGGAGCATGGACAAACAGTGGTTGTTGGCGAAAAAGGGCGGGCGGTTCACTGTACCCTCATTAATGTGCCTAGATATTCCAGATGACTGAGAGAGGTTATTTCCATTGTCCTGTCAAGCATTATTCTGCTCGTCTGCAGCTCTGTCAAATGAACCGGTATGAAAACATTGAAAACCCGTTTGTAATGCTGAACTGACTTGTTATCCAATGAGCACTCACAAAGACGATCTACTAGCCAGAGATTGAGAGCCTGTGTAAATTTTGCAAAAACAATACAGGCATTACAAATGGAAGTGCCGTGGCCATTATGCCTATAAGAGTTATCAGCCTGCAACCATCACCCGGCAGAAAATTTCTTGATAGTTTGATGATCTACCGACAGCCCCACAGCCATGAACAAAAGAAAAAAATGAAGAGCACGAATATTTTTACCGAATATCAACCGGAAAGACTCAACCCGAAACAGGCCTCCTAACTCAGCCGGGGCAGCGAACAGCATCGACACATTTCCGTAACTACGGCTGCCCTGGATGATACTAGGTGTAGACGCAGTTCAGATCAATTTGGTCGGTTCTATTGCCCCAGTGATTTGGTCACTATGGTGCATGATCAGTAGCACCTGAGTGGTGAAAAAATCCTCAGTAAACGGTCTCACTGTTTGACATGCAACACATAGGTAGGAACCAACATACACTAATCAGTGCAAGTGAACAAAACAGGAATAGGACATTCCCCTAATGCAATGTGCTATCACGATGGTTCTTCCATCGATCAATGGACAGTAAAAAGGCACTTCCATGAACGAAACAAATTTGCGGAATAACAAAAGATCGATTAAAATCTGAAATTGTTCCCATAGAAGCTAAGACAAAACGTGTTGTGTTTTCAGGTTTATCACACTATCTGTGAATTCTGATATGGGGTTTTACAGCTATGTTGCCGAAACGCTAAGGGATTTATGACATTCCCCAGTCTTGTGGCCTTGTTAGTGTGGCGTGTCACTCCACGTCTTACTGTATCATTTCAGCCAGATGGTGCGAGGTGGGCAATTAGGTGTAGACGCAGTTCAGATCAATTTGGTCGGTTCTATTGCCCCAGTGATTTGGTCACTATGGTGCATGATCAGTAGCACCTGAGTGGTGAAAAAATCCTCAGTAAACGGTCTCACTGTTTGACATGCAACACATAGGTAGGAACCAACATACACTAATCAGTGCAAGTGAACAAAACAGGAATAGGACATTCCCCTAATGCAATGTGCTATCACGATGGTTCTTCCATCGATCAATGGACAGTAAAAAGGCACTTCCATGAACGAAACAAATTTGCGGAATAACAAAAGATCGATTAAAATCTGAAATTGTTCCCATAGAAGCTAAGACAAAACGTGTTGTGTTTTCAGGTTTATCACACTATCTGTGAATTCTGATATGGGGTTTTACAGCTATGTTGCCGAAACGCTAAGGGATTTATGACATTCCCCAGTCTTGTGGCCTTGTTAGTGTGGCGTGTCACTCCACGTCTTACTGTATCATTTCAGCCAGATGGTGCGAGGTGGGCAACGTGTTACATCGTCGGGATCGACACGGTCAGCTCGTTCATAAATGATAGACAAACTGAGGTGTTGTGTTCTATAAAAATTTGCTTTCTACCTGAAAAAATTACGCAGAGTAAGAATGCAGTTTGATTTGGATCCACACAAAACAATCACATCATACGGGTTTTAGCTAGATGATTACGACCTGTCGATTCGTGTACTGACAGAACAGGGCCGAATTAGAAAAAGCAACCTGTTTTCAGCAGGAATCTCAGTGGACCATAGACCGACTTCTCTAGGGGTCTACAGACTATGAGTGCGAATCCCTTTTATAGTGGTCTAGACGGACTAACTTCATATCATCGGAGGCAGATCGGCACAGTAGGTCCCTGGTGACCAGAACGTTCTGTGTCTGATTGTGGTTATGTTGGATCACACGTTTCCTAGTCTGGCTTGCGTAACCATGGTTGAACACAACTGGGTCTGGACAAATTACCATGCCGGAACCAGATCCCATTGCTGGACACGGATTAGGAGGGTTATGTGTCAGTGTTGTAACAAACAAATAAAGTATTTAATTATTTCTTACCCGTGCAGCCCGTAGTCAAAGTCCAGGACAAGGCGCGTGGACACGCGCATTCAAAACCGTTCGGTGGCTGTTGCAACATTTGTTACAAAGGGCGGTGCCTATGACCTTCAAAGAACTGGTCGGCTGCGTATATCGACAGGTGGTTTTTATGCTGGTGATGATCAAAAGCCTCCAAAAGGCATCCGCCGGTTCACTCAAGGACGTGCCACATCAAAGTCCGCTGTACACCGAATGTTCAAAAGATACAAGTATGACGCGTACCGGCAGACTAAATCAAAAGTGCGTAGAATGTATATCGCCGAAATACTGAGCGATCTATAAAACTTTCCAGTTTTGTCACCTTGCACCTGAATCGAAGTTAGTTCAGTTGAGCGTGCATATTTCTACCATGTCCACCACAACCTGATATCATATTTGAGGCGACCTACTGCAGTATCGAATTTGGCGAGGACAGCTTGGTCAAACATGTACTCTGCTGACTTGGAATGCATCATTCTCTGGTTTGATAACAGTAATGCCGTGCGAAAGCCTGGGACAATAGAACCGACCAAATTGATCTGAACTGCGTCTACACCTAGTATCATCCAGGACAGCCGTAGTTACAGAAATGTGTTGATGTTGTTCGCTGCCCCGGCTGAGTTAGGAGGCCTGTTTCGGGGGTGAGTCTTTCTGGTGGAAATCCGGTGAAGTAGTTTAGATTCCGGACTTCGTTTCCGAGTCAAAAACTGTGGCAATCGGTAATCACATGACTTTCGTTTAGAGCGGTCTACGTGTGTCTTTAATAAATGATCCATATTGAAGTACTAATCAAATTTCTAGCGTGACTGACTGAAACCTGTAATTTCAACTATTAACTCGATGAACAGTGCATTTCTCAGTATACGCTAAATCAAAACTATTTTCCCGTTCAGCGTATTTTTGCAAAAATGCCTTCATGAGTTTCAGGTTGGTTCTATTATAATGCGCCGTGAACTTGCGTTTTAACTTAGTTACCCTTTTCATGAATCCTCATGTGATTGAGCGTCAACAACCAACACATACTGAAACATAATTGACTTCTGTCTTCTTCGGTGCACTTTGATCATGACGTAGATTAGGTTACGACCCAGGCTGCCAATGATAGCTCAGCATTACTGATCGCAATGATGTTTGGTTTTATCGACTAATTTAACTTCCGGCCCGGTTAGGCTACTAACTAACCTTTGAGTAGTACATACGACTAATTTCATTTCAATGGAGAAACCACACAAGTCTGTCAAACACGAGATTTAGAGTACAAGTTCCGATCCGGATAAGAATATGTACTGGTGATGACCTCTAATAAGAGCGAAACTGGAATCTAGTGCTTATCTGAATTCGAAGGCTGCGATCAAGTTTGGGTGGTGTTCAATCTGAAGAAACCAACAAGTTTAACGCACATGCTCCGTGGCCGCGTAATCGTCTGACTACTATCAAATGAGTCGTAGAGAACACGGGACGAGAAACCAGAAGAGAGAGGTCAAGTATGAAACTGAATATGCAAGAGAGGCATCAAATCCAGCCGAAGCCCTGGCTTTTCACAATTGGATCTCACCTGAACCATGATCACTGTTTGTCCAATGTATGGATGATGTCAGTGAAACACTGGCAAATCAATTTCAGTTCGTTCCGAACTGTGCGCTGAATCACAACCAAATTATACGGTCACTCTACGAGAAGCAAAATTGTATAGGATTAGTACAGCTTTGATTTGTGGTGATTTGATAAAGTTCACTGTCATCCAGGCCATGGCACAAAACCGTCTAGTAGCTCGTCCGGCTCAGTGACAGTATGAAGCAACCGCGACGTTGTTGTGTTTGTGTAATCAGTTTCCGCTGAACCACGTTCTCCAATCAGGAATTAAGCCGCATTTCTGGTTAATAACATCACGATGATGAGCATTGCATTATTGCCCCTACTAGTTTATTATTGACTAGTGTTGACCAGGTCAACGTAATCTGGCTGCTATCACTCCGGCGGGGTAAAGCCCAGGTGCACAATTCGATATCTAACACCAGTTGCATACTGCTTGGCTTCAAGGCTCCAGTACGCTTTTGACACAGGAAAATAACACGTTAGAACTGACACTTTTCATGCATATCTCGAAGCAACCACTAATTCTTCATGGAGTTGCACAGCTGAGCACCTTCGAACGACAAGGTAGCCCGTGGGTTTTAGAGACTTCCATAGGGTTGTCACAGGCGCTGAGGGAAAACCAGCTCAAAATTCTCAATACTGAAAAATATGGTCATGTCCCTGATATTTGCAACGTATGACTCGATAATTGTCTTGTTAGAAAGTTATAAGCCCTCAAAAAGTTTGAAAAAGAGAGAGTAGATTAACACAAAATTCCGAACACAGACGTCTTGTGACAAGATTAGTATGCTGGATGCAAAGACCGTAAGTGCTACTAGCGTAAACACGTCGGATAAAATAAAGTTCATTCTTCAAAACGTCATTGTCAGTGATATCTACATACGGAAGACCTGCCCAAATTGTTTTGTCACATCACTGAGGCGAAACGAAGTACCACTGATGGATCTAGCAAACGTGCTGTTCCACATGCGACAAGTGATGTAAAGAATCCAACCCAGCGGGATGGTTTTATTCATTTTCGTTGCACTTCAGCCATGCAGTTTCGTTTAGCTTCCGTAGCATAGCGCCTGTGTAAACAACGAGTTTTGAATTATGAAACACCTCCGTCGCACCAGAAACTGATCAAGTTGTTTGTCGTTCACCTCACTTCGATACGGCTGCTTGTCAGCTCCGACACTTAGCTTACGAAATATTCCTCGGTCTTTTTGAAAAAAGCATAACAACACCTCTACGTCACTAGAAATTCTACCGATCCCGCTATCGGAACGTCGTATCCGTTCCAAACCGGGCAGTTCATTCTCTCATGGAAAGACCTGGACAAAACAAATACATGGGATTTGATCATATNATATGACAGTGAGTTCACGTCCAGAGCGCCGATAACCGCAACTCTAATATCCGGGTTTCAAGGCACTTGACTTCCGCGTGACTGCCCAATGATGGGCCAGCATTCCAACATGACGACAACATGGCAAGCTGAGGTGACCGTTTGATGCTATTTGCTGTTATTGGTGCGCAATCCTGTCCTACAAATGCCACAAATGAAATTTAGCTTGCTGCTCTCTAGCAGGATTTGGTTACATATCGGCGAGGATGATTACTACTGATTTGATGCAAATTAGACCGATTCGTTCCACAGAAGCGCTCAAAGGATTCAACAGCCTTTTGTACAGTCAAACAAGTGGGCTGGTAGAGTAAGTGGCAATGAATCAAACTACTTCAGGTCAGCGTCACGTAGGCCGGTTATTATTCTCAGTCACGCAACCCCATCGGGCCGGAAAAGTGACGGTTTGCTGTTATCTGAGGGTATGGATGAGTGCAAGAAGAGATGGCCAAGATTTTGCGCAGGCATTGAATTTCACAGCTGTCTCTCATTGCCTCCCAATCAATACGGTTGCATTGAGGTGGTCAGTGGTAAGTTGACTGAAGCACCCAACTTTCATCCGAGTGAGATGGAATGGCTCGTTCTACGCTGCTCACACGGAACGGACAACGAGAGACGGGTGGACTGGTGCACAGCTACCTTGGCAATCAACAAAATATTTGAGCACTTGCGAAGTATGATAATAAAGCTTATAGTAATCGACGATCAGCAGATTCGTGAACGGTACAGCTTTCGGTTGCGAAAACCGAATATGCAGACCACGTTATAGACGAACACAATGGCATTCAATCATATACACTTAGAAGTTTATGCTATTAGAATAACCGTGGAACATATGTTTGACGATCGTCACGAATGAGTGATGGTGAGATACATAATTGGGTTACTTGAGAAGTGTCAGTGTACCACCACTGCACATGCTCTATCATTGTGCAAGTGTGACTCATCCAGTTCAAACCCTCATCAGTCAACATTTGCGATGGGGACAAAAAAAAAAACAAAAAGTTAATAGACCCTGCTGACGAGATCTCAACCACAGCTCAGCAGTGCCAGAGCAGCGTAAGCACAAAGCCATCACCACTACCACCTCACGGGTAGCGAGCATCAGGTGAAGAACAGTTGGCTTCATCCGATTCGAATTAGCCTGTCAGTGACCGAAGCCAAAGGACGCCTGCGCCTAACCATCACCGCAATTGACTTGCGCCGCACCACTTGCGGATCCACCCACACACCACATTTCCAGTGTAAACCCGAAGGAATGAGACCGGGAGATGTGCCAGTGGGGTCTTTCTGTCCAGCTGACCAATGCTGGTTAGCCAGTTGATTGGCTAGTGAGGAAAGGAGACTGGTATCTCTCGAAAACTAAACAGGGAGAGGCTGCAATGACGAGATCTAAACTAAGAAGAAAGATTTGTGAAATGTAACACAAGAAACATTAAGGCATACGGGTGCAGGTTAGTGCGTCCCAGAGATGATAAGGACGAAAAACAAAATTCTCACTGAACTACGAAAAGCCAGACAGACCATTCATCGTACAGTACACCGACAAAGCCGTAGAGAAGAATGGACAAAAGACCGCAGACAACCAAGTTTTCGAAAAGAAGAGCGGATTAATTGTCAACGACCAGGCTGTTGACCGATGCAGTCGTTGATAGGAGTGGATATGCTTATATGACCTACCTGAACCTAACGTAATCGCCGCCTCTTCGTCGACTGTGTACTATGAGTACGTTGGTGGCCTACTAACCCCAAACGGCCAGCGCATTCGCGGCCGCACACATCACAACGCCATATAGTCCGTCACCGCGACCTATGGCACCGACGGTTCCTTTGCGTACCGCACGCTGCCGCTCGCGACCGCGCAATAATTGCTCGTTGAACCTTCGGACGCCCGCACGAACCGTATTCCTCCAGACCAAATCTTCCCAACATCTAAAATCAATGTTACAACGTGAAAGACTTACCTACACAACATCCTGGTACCTCCTATTCTGGCCACCGGGATTCCGCTTACCTGACTTCAATTATCCGTACAGTAACTGCTTCGGGATACGGCAATCGCCCATCCGACGGACGTGACCGAGCCAACGGAGCTGATNCACAACATCCTGGTACCTCCGCTTCTGGCCACCGGGATTTCGCTTACCTGACTTCACTTGTCCGTACAGTAACTGCTTCGGGATACGGTCATCGCCCATCCGACGGACGTGACCGAGCCAACGGAGCTGATTCAGCATCAACATGGCTTCCATCCCGTCCATGTCCGCTCGCTACAGTACCTCAGTGTCCCGAATCATGTCCGATCACCGAATACCCAAGATGCGCCTCAGACGTTGCACTTGGAAATGGTTCAGGTAGCTCACGTTCCGCTGGTACAGTGTCCACGTCTCACTGCCATACAGCAGTCTAGACAGCACCATCGAGCGGTAATCAAACAGTCTGGTGGCCAGTTTCAGGCTATGATTCTTTCAGACACGCCTTTTAAGACGTCCACAATCAGCACCAGCTTTCGCCACACGCGCTCTCAGCACGTGGTCCACAGACAAATCTGTCGATGAATTGCTACCTAAGTAACAGAAACCTCTTCAGCTGCCCACAATATCTCAGTCGATGCGGATTTGGGGTGGAAGTACACAAGCAGCACCTCCACTAGGGGAAGGCTGAAAGAAGGAAAACGTCTTACCTGTGTTGATGTCCAATCCAAACTTCGATGCTGCCGACGCCGAGGCTGTAGCCAGACGTTGCAGTTCTTCTTCACTGTTTGTCAACAATGCGCTATCATCTGCGAACAGAAGCATGCTCATCCTTGAGGTCTGCAGTCGTCGGGTTGGGGCGCCCAAACGTCGGATATTCAACAGCCGCCCGTCCATCCGGTACTCTCCCTCAACACCATCCTCTCCAGAGTTCTGAAAAGCAACTGTTACTATGGCAGACTAGAACACGACCCTGCTCCACGCCAGGGACGATGTCAAAATCGTCAGAGGTCGATCCACACGATTGCACCTTCGCCTTCATGCCCGCATGCAACAATCTAACCATATTGACGAACTTACATGGACATCCAAACTTACCAAGCACCGTCCACAGCGCTTCGTGGCTCACGGAATCGAAGGCCTTGGTGAAGTCCACGAACGGAGCATACAGGGTCTGGTTCCGTTCCCGGCACTTCTGAAGCTGTCGAGCAGCAAACACCAGGCCGATAGTACTCCGACTCGCCCGGAATCCACGCTGTTCCTCGGGAACATTGACCTCCAATACGTTCGCATTCAATCGGTTCAGGAGGATTCTGGCAAGCACCTTGCAGGGAGGTTTAGCAGGCTGCCGAAGTGTTTGCGCCATACTTTCATGATGTCCTCCGGCTGACTGCAAGAATAGCCGGTGTCCACGTCTACCAGTGCTTTGGTGGACTGGATAGATGGACCGAAGATCGCCTTAAGCGAATCGTGGAACTCCTTGTGTTGTCGACGATGTGCAAAACCCTGCATGCGCTCGCCCTGTTTCCTCCACCAGTTGTCCTTAATTCCGCGAACACGTTCGGCCAGTTGACGGCGGATACTCCGGAACCTAGCCGTCTTCGCTCCATTGGCTGGGTCCCGTGTGGATGTGGCGAACGCGGTATTCTTCTCTCGTACCAACTTGAAGATAGTCACGTTGTTTTCATCAGACAAGTCCAGGCGCTTCTTGCGCTCCACACCTATAGTCCCGGTGGCTGCTGCCGTAATCTGTTTTTTGAGTTGTTGCCACATGCGTTTTGCAGACAAGCGACGACTGCACGTTGAAAGGCAGTCTTCGTCTCGCAGTTCTCCAGCCGTCTGATATCCAACTTCTGCAGTTGTCCGGAATATCTACAGTAAACAGGCTTACGCGCGTGAATAAACAATCTGGTCCTGACCAGCTCATGATCTGTGCTACATTCAGGGCCGCGCATCACCCGCATGATGCGCACTCCACGAATATCGCGCTGCCACACAATCACGTAGTCAAGTAGATGGCGGTGACCGCTTTGTGGATGATTCCTTGTCGTGAAGTCGCTCGCATCCAGCTGGAATCGGGTATTCGTGATAGCCGGCTCGTGAGTAGCACACAGGTGCAGCAGAAGATCACCATTCTCGTTGACTGAACCGATATCGTAGGGTCCGAGGACTCCCGGCCAAACTACCGAGTCGCGCCCAACTCGAGCGTTCAAGTCGACCAGAACAAACAGTCGGTCACTCACCGGCGCCGACCGGATCGTGGAGGACAGCTGATCATAGAACTGGTCCTTTGTATCATCAGTATGACACAGTTGGATCATAAACACTGATAGGTGTAACACACTTACCTCGACCGAGTCGCAGGCGCATCGACAGTATTCGAGGGCTGATGCCGTGCGGTTCGCCTATCATCAAAACATTGATGTGATCAGCAACTGCAAAACAGGCACCATGCTCCCGAACACTGTCTGCTGGGTAACTTATCCAGTAGAAGGTGTACCCAGCACGTGCTTCACGCAACTTACCTTGGTCTGCAAGCCTCGTCTCATTCAAGGCTTCTACGTCGATTCCATATCGGCGCAGTTCCATCGCGATCGGGGCGGGGCGTCGTTCCTGTCGTTCTGTGGCGCTGTATCGATCCAGCAGCGTGCGCACGTTCCACGTCCCAATGGTGAGCGTTTCGCATCCCCGGGCCTGTCTCAAGTTGGTCTTCTGGGCACTGAGATCTAATTGAGCATTATCTGCCCGAGGGCTCGTGGATGGGGGGAAGTACGAGGGTGTGTCTAGCAGTAGCATATTTTCTCTATCAACCCTGCCATGCACAGCAGATAGGGCGACCCGGTTTGTCCTGTGCGACGGCCGATGCAGTGTTGTGAGCCGAGAAGGCGGGTGGCACAGAAGTTTATTTGGGGAAACCAACAAACGACTTATACGTCTCAATGAGACTGTGAACAGAAACACTCATCTGCACACCACGCTCGTCCGAGGATGCTCCAGTCTCTGTGGACACCATGTCTCAGTTCCGTCACGTGGCGAAAGCCATTGTACGTGATGATGCCCACTAATGATCCTTCCCGAATCTTTCCCGTATTCATCATGCGACCATTTCCATCCATGCTGCTACTGAATAGTGTTGTGAGTAGTATGGTGCGACCGTATGTCCTCACCACACTCGTCCCCCCGCAACGATTGTTCCAGTCGTGACAAAAAGCGTTCAGGTTCTCTTCGTTCTCTGGATGATCTGCGTACCGGCCTCGGTGCTGTTTACACACCTGGTGTGCATCCCCTTCTGATCGGATTGTCGTGCCATTTACAAAGCTGACTTCCGTGCACTCGATGTTGATTTTTCTCATTTTTATCAGATACACTGGGCTGCGACGTTCAACTATTGCATACGGTCCCCTCCACTTTGCTAGGAACTTCATAGATCCAGGTCCTGTTGCCCCGCGCTCCGCCGGTTTCGGTATTTAACCTCAGAACCAGGTTCAAACACAGTAATTTGACCCGATGACCTCGCAGTTAATCGCTCCTTAGAAGCTTCTTGTGTGTTTTTCTAGTTTCGGCTGGCCGATCTCCGAGCTTCCGTTAATTCACGCGTACTCATCCATCGGTTTCGCCATAAACCAATCTCCTGATCGACTGACAAGCGTGGCATGCGACCATACATTAGCTCAAATGACGACTTTTTCGTTGTCCCTTGCGGCGAACAGCGGTGGGCTAATAGAATCAACGGTAACGTTTCTTCCCAGCTTCCCCCTTTTGCAGCCAACCATTCTTTGATTGTGTGATTGTTTCTCTCCGTCAATCCGTTTGATTGAGAATGGTATGGAGTTGTGCGTATTTTCTTGATTCCCAAACGCTCCAAACATTCCCGAAACTCCTCACTTTCGAATCAGGTGCCTTGATCAGTCAATATGCTTCGTGGTATTCCGTGATCCACTACGATGTGCTCCATTACCGCCCTGCACACCGTTCCTGCGCTCTGGTCGGGTATAGCGGCTGCTTCGCTCCACCTTGTGGAGTGTTCGGTCATGACTACGCCGTATTAATTTCCGGACGTCGTTACTGGAAAAGGGCCCATTACATCCACTGACCGCAGTTCTCCAATTTTACTGACCGGAATTGGTTGTGTGGAATACTGACTTAGGTGGTTAGTGCTCTTTGGTAACTGACATCGCTGGCACGCCCGCACATGAATGTTAACATCATTCCTCATTCCCGTCCAGTATGCCCTTTGTTTCAACATTTCGTAGGTTCGATGACAACCTGTATGAGCCAGCTGATAACATTCTTTCACAATTACCGCCCTCAACTCCGTCGGTATGTCCGGGACGTCTATTCCCTCCCGCAATTGGTGCATCGAAATTCCGGCACTATTCAACCGCAAATCCGACCAGTGCATTCTGAAAGCTTTCAATTCCGGATTCAATTCGTCTTCTGGCGGTTGTCCTCCCGAATAGAGTCGGTCAGTCACCACCCGTATCGCTGTATCCATCCTCCGTGCTGCTTGTAACTTTCCGGGGTCACTCTCCAGTTCGATACTGTTAACTCCGATCACGTCCTTGTGGACCTCCTCCAGGTGTTGCGTTCGGCGAATTGTGAAGTCGTACTCCTGTAGTCGTGACGCCCAACGAGCCAGTCTTCCTCGAGGCTCCTTCGCCGACTGAATCCACTCCAGCGGTTTGTGATCAGTCGTCATTGTACGTGATGATGCCCACTAATGTTCCTTCCCGAATCTTTCCCGTATTCATCATGCAATCATTTCCATCCATGCTGCTACTGAATAGTGTTGTGAGTAGTATGGTGCGACCGTCTGTCCTCAGTGCAGCAGTGTGGTATTCGCTTTATTTTCTATGATCATTGTTTGTGTAGGATTCGGATACTGCCAGAACGCCCAGACCTGCGCAGGAGAGCAATTAGGGCCCTCCACCAAATTCTTTGGCTAGAAAGCTTGCACCACAAAGCAGCAGGTGACACACACGCAGACGCGACAGTATCAACCACCTAGAAGAGGATCGACAGCCATATCAAAAGCGATCCAGCACACACTCACAGGAACAGTAATACTGTACAGACGATCCTAGCAGACAGACACACAGTCAGTCCAGGTAAAAACAAGCAACTTGTCCAACGAAACCACAACACACGGTCATCACGCCCAACAAACGCACCTGCTTTTCGTCTGGCTGCTCCCCCTTGGCCAATCTGACAAGGTTGAACCTGCAAGCACCGATGTTTCGGTCAGCACAGCCCGCCGGATCAAAACACCACACAAGCCTGACCACCACATCAAGGTAGAACTACACAAACACACACACACACACACACACAAACCTCGAAGTAGATCACCAGTAGTGGAAGGACAAGTCACTCAACCGCTACTCCCAACCACCCGAGTGCCATCCAGCATCACTCGATACAGAATTACGCAACTCCAACGGCTAAACCATCGACACCAGCCGTGCTGAAACACCAAACACGATTAGACATATCCACGTCGCCTACCTCGTCAAACACAACCACGCTCTCACACTGTCCAAATACGGACTCGCTCCACGCGAACAATTCCGCATCTTCTTCCACAAACCATACCGTGTCTGTGTTCTCTGCAATCGCCAGAAGAGACAACAGAGAAAAACACGAACTAACTACTCGCACGTCGCCACAAACTTCGCACAAACTACCTCAGCCATATACTCCGACCACCAAGGCGCATAGTCGCAAATCCACCTGAAATGAACTAGTCGTGCGGAGGAGATGCACGCACATAACGCGAACAACTACTACACCATCTAAGCAGAACTCAATAATGCATCCAGGAGAGAAAACACAACGCAATCACACAAAGCCTACCTCCACCGAACCAACTGACAATGTCCAACCACACGGACTGAAAACGCGAACTAATCAACATCAGAAACGCGGTCGCGCCCTCAAGAACCACAACAACACTAAATCCGCATTCATGAGATCCGCATAACACACAACTATAACATTACACGAAGACACACGCACGCACGCACACACACACAAACACAAACACACACACACGAAGAACATAGTTAGAGGTGACATCAGAAAGTTCGGTCACCAGATGTTAGAGATAAGCAACTGCCCAATTCGTGATTTGAAGTATGGCTAAAAACGAGCATTCGGCTGTTCCACTGTTAAATACCCAAAGTATACACCAAACTCCTACATGATTAAATCGCTACGTAAGCCATTAGAGGAAGCAAACAGAACAAAACCTGAAAGACTGTAATATTAGACTAACTATGTTGAGAAAGGATAGATTGGGTGTATGTTTATTGCTTTAACACAATGATAGCACAGTGAGCAGTGAGTTTACTGCAACCGGTTCGGCAAAAAGCAATACGTACCGTGCGAACAAGAGCTGTGTGGACGATTATCCACGGCGATCAATACGGTCGATAAGGTTGGCCAACTCGAACACTTGTCGATAAATAAAAACAAAATGCATGTTGGGCAATCGTTCACGGACCAGTAGGGGACATACCACATCAGATTTCGTTATTTAAAGCTATCCAGCCTGGAAAAGATCTACCGGATGACGCTAGAACCAGCGTGTGGGGTATGCTGACATGAGTTGTTGGTCCAGTCATAGATGCGTCATGTGTTTCAGGAAGTGGAGCTATCCGGAATTCGTCACTTTCTGAGCGCCGCATCATTCATCCGTCTTCCATTTGAGCCTGTGTACCTTGCGCGTGAGTATCTGTGACAGTATTGGGTTGACGTGTATTTTCTGAGTTGACGTACAATGACAGTAACAGCCTCGAACAAGTCTGTCCATAGTATGTACGTCATAACCGTCGTTTTCAGTTCCTGTTTAGTGACCATCTATGATTGGGTAACTTCGTTGAGTAAGTCCGGACGAGTACCGAGATGATGAATGAACATGAATCAAGCAGAAGTGTTGCCGGCGGCTAGGATAAGACTCTGAAAAGCAAATAAAGCGCGATCCGGATGCACGCACAAGGGAGCATCGGAATGTTTTATCAGCATATTATTCGCTGGCTGAATCGTAAGCCCAGCCAAGCCGTTCAGTGCGGGTTGGTAAGGCACTGTTCACGCTATTGCCAAATATGCCATTTCTATCGTCGAGCAGTTTTGTCCAGCAGGCGTTAATACCCGACCGGCATATTCAACAGTACCGCCTTCCTGTCTTAGTACGGCTCCGATCTCCTTGTCATCTGCATCTGTCGCGACAATGAGACTCTGTACAATTACAGACAACCTGAGGATTCCTTGTCTTTTCTATGTCACTTGTTGAACTCTGACACAAGCTCGATCTGTCCTTTCTGACCAACGGTTAAGTGCCTTGATAGTTCACGTCCGTTTTTATTGAAGTGGTTGTAAAAATCAATGCGAACAAGGAACTCCCACCGCGAGCACCCTGATTATGGCAGGTTGTCGGACGGGGATTGCATGCGTTTCGCGTTGACTCCATGCGCTCCTTAAAACAGACATCCGTCTGACTATGTGATTCGGTCATTCCCAATGGGAAAGGTGTGAACCCATCAGATGTCAGTTCTGACTTACCCTTGGATCCATTGTGCACACTGACCATCCGGACCGATGTGTGTGTGCAGTCCACTCGAACAATGACCGGCCGCCCGCAATGTTGCATCTGTGTGTGTCATTTCCTACTAATTTGCTTATCCAATCATGTGCACGCGCCGAGTCCACTCATCACAGTAGACAAGCTATTGTACGAAGTGCCTTCTGGTGCTTGTCGGATACAACACTACCTGCACCTACCGATTGATAAAGTCTGTCGGTTTTCTGACGTATAACGGTAGACGCAATGGGCGAGTGGTAGAAACGTCGAATAGAATTCGCAAGTTCCTGTAAGACGAAGTCTGTAGGTGAATCCGTTATTGATAACCCATTTAAAGCACCAGGAACATTCGTGAATCGCACGGGAGTGTATGGAATGTTACATTTGTAACCAAATAAGACGAAGGACCAAAAAATCTTCCACAGTGGGGCTCATTTTTCTATCCCCTTTTTCTTACCCACTAATGAAACAAAGTTTGTGACCCGTGAAGTTGTGTGAGCCGTCGTCCAATGGGGTATTGGTGAAACCGTTTAAAATATAATGTGATAGACAAGGCTTCCTAGTTAAAGCGCAGGTAATTGCTTTTTGCAGCGGTCTATGTTCGAGAGCAGTAACAGATAGGACGTTTCTAGCCCACTGCAAGTTTGCGCAACAGCACAGCGCCGACGTCACACGAGGAAGCATCGCAAGAGGGTATGATTTGTCTTCTTGGACCATAATGTATTAGAACATGTGGTGAGAAAAGAAACTGCTTGTGTTGAAACCAGTCACAATGATCAGGAACGACCGTCAGCTTTCGCGCTTACGTACAAGCAGACAAAGTGGGGAGAGACGCTTCAATGCAACTGAGTACGAGTGGAGAAAAATGGGTTACCATTCCTATCAACGACTGAAGTCCGCATATGCTATTAGTTCACAAGGCATCTAGTGGAGCTTGTATTCTTTCTTTTAGTAGTTGCAGACCCTTCTCTAACAACTTGAACCAAAGGATTGTACACTGGGTACCAGGAAGTCATTTTTTTCTGTTCAACACAAGCCCTACGACAAACAATCCTTACGAAGTCGAATTTTGCAAATGTCCGCCGGTATTGCTTTCGGTGACCGGAATGTCAAAGGTGTACACATGTGTGGATGATGTCACCGTCGGGATGACAACTTCTGATGCTTCCACGGAAGGGGGTTGACTTGATGGACCCCACCCCCAGTCACTGATTCAAAAGTCCGACCTGCGAGACAAGAGGATACAAGGTTTCTTGAGGGATCCTACACGAGAATCCAATGACTCAATACTTTGACTCACTTGGCAGTGATGAACTTGCCTAGCCCGAGGGTGCGGTGAATAAGATATTAATATCTGATTCTAAGCACTGCTGCACACTGCGGGTATATTTGAAGCTACATTGAGCTTTTGGATTACATCGGGTTTCTCGGCCGTATTGCACAATACGTCGACGGTCACGGTTAACCGTTGGGCGATCAGAGTGCCCGTTGTTTGAGAGTGCCTTTTCTAACACCCTTCCTACTGACTCGGAAGAAAACAATGTCTCAACTATAGAAATACTTCCGCTGTATGCCCAAAGGATTGTGTCTCACCATCTAAGCACTCTTATACGGTCAGTGGTGCGACAAACAACCATATGAGTGCATCTGCTTTCCGACTGACTGCTCCCTTTTGGCCTGTCTGGCAAGGTTGAAACGGGAAGGACCGAAGTCCTAATCAGCCTAATGTTCCGGGTCACAACAATCCGCAAGCCTGGCCCCCATGTTGAGGTAGCAGAATAGACAATCGCCCAATCGAGGTTAGGAACGCTATCCGACACCGTAGCATAATGCAGTCAATGGTGCGCATGCAGTGGCAACCTTATTTTATCCCGTTCTGTCGATGGCTGGATCACGTAATCCGCACGTCAACTGAGCGTTTGCCACACGGGACGTTATATATGAAGACCATCAAAAACTGAGTAGAACCACGTGGTGGCCAAGCAACAACGCGGTCACGAAATATGAAAAACCTGATTGCCCCAGTGAGAGAAGTGGGCAGGTGTCGTCTACCTGACTGAGGTTTTCGTGATCACTCAGATCGCTGGTTAGAAACGCTACCTGAGATGGCGATGTGCCACAGTCAGTGGCGTGCTTACATCCACACCATTTCTAGTAGTTTCACCTAGCCTTTTAATATTATCATCATCACTCTATAACATTTCCAGCAGCATTTCTTCTTCTAGGATATTCCACATTACTGTTGAGGTTGGCGTCGGCCCAATCCACCGCACCTTGTGGTCAGGCTCACAGCTATTGTGTTGATGACGCGCACGTACTTTTGACAAGAGTTGCTGATATGTTGAAAAGTAGCTGATGTAGCGTTAATTCCAAATGGGAGGCGGGTGCAACCAATCATTACATTGATGCTAATTGGAGTGCGGCAGCATGAATCTTCATCTAGTTCAATTGGCTGGTACACGTAACTCAAATCCAAATAATAAAAAGTCCACTCCCAGGTAAAAATGTCCCCAGATGGATTCTAATGAAATTGGCCATTTGGTTTTTAACTCTATTACTGTTGGCTTATTTGCGAAAGTGTTGAATGGCCGGTTTAAGAGGAATGAGATTGGTTGGAAAACAACTGTGAGTTCTGCTGTACAACAGATATGTTCCAAGCACTCAACCCCAGTGAACGAAGCGATATTCGGGGTTCAGTTGTTTGTTTTGGATCGGTGTCTGCTGCTTCAGATAACTGCCTGACTGTAAAATCCCGTTCCGAGGTAGTTAACGACAGCCTAACCATTAAAATAATACTGGCTGTAGTGCGTTTACAATATGTTTAACAGGTCGTGTCCGATTTATTACCTGGTCATAATATTACTTTCTTCTGGCTTATTTACACCTCCACCGTTGCAAACTTTTCCATACGTTCAGCTGAGACGCATATCGCTCCTGGAGTAAACGATTCAATCGTGTGAATCGGATAACTACAGTAATCGTCCGTCGCAAGCGATACTCATAGGATCGGTGGTCTAATGGATGATAGGCCCAGTTCATAACACGAAGTCCACCATTTCGAATATCGTTCAGATTATTGGCACACGAAAAGCAATCTAAACAAGGACGAAATCCAGAAACGTGGAGATTCGTTGTGTTGAATGAACTGCAAACAGTCGAAATTATCTGTGCAAGACGTAGTGATTGCATATTGACAAAATGAAGTAGACCTCATACATAACTGCGATCATTCTGACCAAAAGGTAATGAGCTTCATGTCGCTGCTTATCGCACCCGCGATGTGGAATAACGTCAAAAATTGATAAAAACGAAGTTAGGCGGAAGAACTTAGAATGTTACGAATGAGGGCACACTATTGACTGCAGCGCACTAACATATCGAACCAATGATGACAAAAATTTCAACCAGGCAGGCAACAGTTATCCGATGTACTCGACGGAATAGTCAAAGTCTTTATATTTCGCGGCCACCTTGTTGCGTGGCCACTATACGTTTCTACCCAATTGTTGGTGGTCAAAAACTAGTGCTCGGTGAGGCAGATAATCAGCCAACATGCGGAGTGTGTGACCCAACCATCGCAGGCTGCACAACCGTATTAAATGACCAACTGATCGCTTTATCTGATCATTCCGAAGTACGCACCGCTTTGCTCACGCGACCATCCCATTTGATGTTGGCTAACCAGCGGAGACAACGACAGTCAGGTAGAACAAGTCCGTTTATATCCTCGTGACGAATAGACCATGATGCCGAGCCATAGAGCGCAACAGAACGTACGTAAGCAATGCACATCCTTTTTCAACGATAACCGAGCGTCACTTTGACACCACAGATGGTGCAATTGGACGAAGGTAATCATCGCTGAATTCAGTCAGCAACAGTACCAGCCGGTAAGAAAATGCCCCCCAATAATGAGAAACTGTCTGGCCTCAAGCGGATAGCCTGTTGTGGGAATAGGGGTGCCTCAGTCGTGAAGCCGCAGTTTGAAGGTGTGGAGGGTATTCTGTGGAAATCAACCCAGTTACCTTGTTTAGCATATTCTTTAAGGCTTCGGCAGAGGAGGTAAGCACGGCGCAATACTCTATGACGGTCAACCTAGCGCCAGGAAAAAACCCAGCATAGAGCTCAGTGGATTTCACAAGCGCACCTTCCAGAATGTTGTTCACCAGAAGGGAGGGAAAAATGATTAAAACAGGTCGCTATCTGAAACGGTACATTATAGCTCACTTATTAACAAATTGAAATAATATAAGCTTTACTTACTGAACGTAAACTAAGGCAACTGAACGACACAACTGTTTTGGTGATTCTGAGTGATTCGATTTCGCCTGGTTTGCCCAAAATATTCTACAAAAACAGTGTTAATGAACGGATTCAGTGAATATCTTTTTCAATTGTATGAACGGCCTGCAGAACCACAGAGAATTAGGCTTCCTCAAATGTGTCAAAAATGAACACATAGCCAGCCACTGCTAACAATTGGTAAGCCATTTGCCAATCCGATCCGACAGATCAGAAGATCACGCTAACTCAGGTCGTTTAACACTTCCTCACATTGGTAAGTGCATCAGTTGACCGAAAGTTATCGATAGGTACAGGTGAGTTGAAACAGACAAGTACACGGAAAAATATACATCGACAAGATTTGGAAAGAGGTCAGTAATGGTTTTCAACATACACGGATCGTCATGGCTTCAACGAACTCCTTGAAAAACCTAACCAGAAAATAATAGGAGAATCGGAGCCGTACTAAGACAGGAAGGCGGTACTGTTGAATATGCCGGTCGGGTATTAACGCCTGCTGGACAAAACTGCTCGACGATAGAAATGGCATATTTGGCAATAGCGTGAACAGTGCCTTACCAACCCGCACTGAACGGCTTGGCTGGGCTTACGATTCAGCCAGCGAATAATATGCTGATAAAACATTCCGATGCTCCCTTGTGCGTGCATCCGGATCGCGCTTTATTTGCTTTTCAGAGTCTTATCCTAGCCGCCGGCAACACTTCTGCTTGATTCATGTTCATTCATCATCTCGGTACTCGTCCGGACTTACTCAACGAAGTTACCCAATCATAGATGGTCACTAAACAGGAACTGAAAACGACGGTTATGACGTACATACTATGGACAGACTTGTTCGAGGCTGTTACTGTCATTGTACGTCAACTCAGAAAATACACGTCAACCCAATACTGTCACAGATACTCACGCGCAAGGTACACAGGCTCAAATGGAAGACGGATGAATGATGCGGCGCTCAGAAAGTGACGAATTCCGGATAGCTCCACTTCCTGAAACACATGACGCATCTATGACTGGACCAACAACTCATGTCAGCATACCCCACACGCTGGTTCTAGCGTCATCCGGTAGATCTTTTCCAGGCTGGATAGCTTTAAATAACGAAATCTGATGTGGTATGTCCCCTACTGGTCCGTGAACGATTGCCCAACATGCATTTTGTTTTTATTTATCGACAAGTGTTCGAGTTGGCCAACCTTATCGACCGTATTGATCGCCGTGGATAATCGTCCACACAGCTCTTGTTCGCACGGTACGTATTGCTTTTTGCCGAACCGGTTGCAGTAAACTCACTGCTCACTGTGCTATCATTGTGTTAAAGCAATAAACATACACCCAATCTATCCTTTCTCAACATAGTTAGTCTAATATTACAGTCTTTCAGGTTTTGTTCTGTTTGCTTCCTCTAATGGCTTACGTAGCGATTTAATCATGTAGGAGTTTGGTGTATACTTTGGGTATTTAACAGTGGAACAGCCGAATGCTCGTTTTTAGCCATACTTCAAATCACGAATTGGGCAGTTGCTTATCTCTAACATCTGGTGACCGAACTTTCTGATGTCACCTCTAACTATGTTCTTCGTGTGTGTGTGTTTGTGT
>QNGE01001979.1:102378-133541 GCA_008508345.1 Paragonimus westermani | reverse complement strand
CTTCTCACATATGCGTTGGGAAATATATATTATTTATTCGTTCGTCCAACATCGCTCTCACTCCAGATAAACGCATCAGCGTGACCAAGAATTACCTTCTCAACTTAGATGCGTTTTGGGTGTCATTACAGCACCCCAAGACCTTAAGTGACGCTTCGGCTCTTGACCCAAAATCCCCGGAGCGACACACAAAGTGAACTCGGATCCTTTATGGTCGTACAATGTTCTGAGAAGCTTCGCACATGATGGTGTAACTGGCTGACAATGCAACCAACTGAAAGATTTGGGAACACTGCGAACTTGTGTTTGAGTGTCTGATTGGCTACTCTTATCATAGGTGTAACTGATTCTCGAGTGCTCATGGCCGAACCGTCAGTAGTGGTTAGCCTCCAGTTACAGAGTTCTAATTTGTGGCCGTCGAGGTTTTTAAAACACATCTGATCTCATCAGGCTGAGAAGTGTCCCTGTATCTAATAACCCCACGACAGTGGTGCCCTAATCGTTAACTCAACGGCAAAGTCAACGTTAAACATGGACTGATTGCCGATAGAATATATACCGTATTGTAAGCTCGTTCACCTGGGGACATGTATCGCTGCAGTCGATGCCATTACCTGACAGGAGACAACGGAGGGCGATTTCACGTCGAGCACTGAGAAACTGATCGGTGTTCATCTTTGTCCTCCTTCCCCATTGTCGACACGGCATCCTCATTTCAATCTTCTCCGGCATCTGCAGTTGCTGGCTGAGAAAGAGAGGGATTCTCGATTGCCTGCGTCGTCCGGCCTTCTTCAATGGGGCTCAGATCGCCTCTCGCCCGTTTTATTGACGTTTGTCTTCTGTGAATCTTGGCAGGGTCGCCAAGCTGTAATATACCAGTTACAAGGTGGTATGAGAGTGCACCGGCAGCTGTTTATCATGAACAATTAACAACGCTACAAAAGTGAGGAATGGGTAAGTGACAGTAAGGAATGTTACGTCACGGTTCGGTCAGTTGGTCTCTCTCCAACCGGGGCTTCTTTCTTGAAGACTTTACAAACCACTGGCTCTAAAACACAAGAGGGAGATATAGCGCTTAGCTGCGGTATGATTATCACGAGATGTTGATGTTAGTTCGCCTTATAGAGTCCATGTTCAAACTTGAACCCATAACTCATAACACTAAGGTCACTAAGAGAAACGCCCTCACCGATTAATGACAATCATACGAATATTGTGCGTAGAAGACGTTACGAAAAAACATCAAAACTATTTTGTCCGTATGGCTTGACTTAGCCCCTCCATCCTTGTTGCGTCTCGGGCCTCCAACATCACTTGTTCACCAACTAACGACCTTTGTGTTATATAATATGACTTCCATTTCGAACACAGACTCCATAAGGCGAATTAACTTCAAATTTCCGTGAAAATTGGCGGTTACCCATTTATATCATAATAATAGAACAACAAACTGACAGAGCCAAACATGTTATCAACCTAGAGCATTTTCCCTCGTGTATCTTCAAAAAACAATTCCGTAAAGATCAATAATAAACTGGATGACCTCGAAGGCACAACTTTCGCACTAGACAATTGGTTATCCGAGATGGATTTGAAGAAATGCACATGTAGGTTGAACATATGGGTTGCACCTGCAGGGACCGAAGTCTCAGTCAGCAAAGCCTGTCGGATCTAAACAGCACGCAAGCCTAAACATCACGCCAAAGTCGCAGAAAAGGTAGTGATACATAAACATTTATGTCACGGTTGACGGCATTCGATTCGGATTGGCCTGTCACAGTGGCCGAAGCCAAAGGACGCCTACGCTTAACCATCAACACAATTAGCTTGCAGCGCCCCACATGCGGCTCCACCCACCCACCACATATCCAGTGTGAACCCGGAGGACTAACACCGGTCGGTGGAGCCTCCGTGTCCAGCCGGCCAATGCTGGTTAGCCGGTTGACTGGAAAGCAGGGAAAGGAAACTCTCATCTCTCGAAAAAATGAGCAGAGAGAGACTACAACGATGGGATTGAAACTGAGAAGGAGTTGTGAACTAAAGCACGAGAAGCGTTGCAGTATGGGAATGCAGGTCATAGCATCCAAGAGAAGATTAGGATGAAAAACAAGGTTCATACTGAATCACGAAAAGCCATACAGACCAATGATCATACAGTACACCAGCAAAGCTAAAAATAGTCAGTAGGTAGAAGATTTCAGACACCAGGGTATCCAGGAAGAGGAGCGGAGAAATTGTCAACCACTCGGCTCTTGGCCGATCCAGTCACTGTCATATGCCAAGTTTGTATATTGATATGACCTGCCTGGCCTGAAACCAACCTACTCGTCCTCTATTCGCCGACTTTGTATGATCGTCCCCCTACTCACCTGAAATCCACACTGCCCTTCGGGAGCATTGACATCCAGAACTTCCGCATTCAACCGCTTCAGGAGGATTCTGGCAAGCACCTTGTCTGTGCAGCTCAGCAGAGTGATACCCCGGAAGCTGTCGGCTCACTGCTTGCTACTCTTGTCTTTGAAAAAGGAAACGATAAGAGCGTCCTTGGAGTCCTGCGGCATCGCCTCGTGTTTCTAGGTAGAGTGAACCGGCTGGAGCAAGGAGCATCCCAAAGCCGGTCCGACATTCTTCAGGGCCTCATACGGCGGCCCGTCCCTGCTTGCAGCCTTCCTGTTGCGCCGTTGACAATCGCCCTCTGCGACTCCAGTAAATCTGAAGTGAAGGCAAGTGAAAATTTGATGTCCTATCGCGGCAGTCTGTTTACAGTCACGCAATCACTGGTAGAAGGACGGCTTAGCTGGCTGCTGGAGTGTTTGCGAGATAATTTCATGATGTCCTCCGGCTGAGTTCAGGAATAGCCGGTGTCCACGTCCACCAATGCTTAAGTGGACTGGATAGATGGACCGAAGATTGTCTTGAGCTGATAGCAGGACTTTTTATGTCGTCGATGATCCGCGAATCCCTGCATCCGCTCCCCCTGCTTCCTCTACCAGTTGTCCTTAGTTTCGCGAACACGCTCGGCCAGCTGACGGCGGATATTTCGGAACCTAGCCTTCCTCGCTCCACTGGCCGGGTGCATTGTGGATGCGACAAACGCTGCATTCTTCTCTCCTACCAGGTTGGAGATAGCCACGTTGTTGTCACCAAACCCGTCCGAGCGTTTCTCGCGCCCAACACCGATCGTCTCAGTGGCTGCCATCGTAGTCTGTTTCTTGAGTTGTTACCACGTACCCTCGTGGGTAGTGAACACAGGGGCGTTGTGCAGACGAGCGACGACTGCACGTTGAAAGGCAGCCTCCGCCTCCCAGTTCTCCAGCCGTCTGATATCCAACCTCTGCCGTTGTCCGGGAGGCCTACAGTAAATAAGCTTGCGTACATGAATAAAAAATTTGGTCCTGACCAGCCTATGATCTATACTACACTCAGTGTCGCCCATCACCCGCGTGATGCACACTTCACGAAGGTCGTGCTCCCACACAATCACGTATTCAAGCCGATGGTGGTGACCGCTTAGCGGATGAGTCCACTTCGTGATGTCGCTCGCATCCAGCTACAGTCGGGTGTTTGTGGTGGCCAGATCATGAGTAGCACAGAAGTGCAGCGGCCGATCGCCCTTCTCGTCAACTCAACCGATAACGTAAAGTCCAACGACTCCCCGCCAAGCCACAGAGTTGTGCCAAACTCGGGCACTCGAGTCGCCCGGAGCAAGCAGTCGGTCATTCACCGGCACCAACCGCATTGTGGTCGACAGCTGATCATAGAACTGGTCATTTGTATCATCACTGTGACACGTAGCTGGACCACGGACATTAATAAACGTAGCACACTTACCTCGACCGATTCGCAGGTGCATGGACATGGTTCGACAGCTGATGTCATGCGGTTCGCCCATCATCGAACCATTGATGCTATCAGTGGCTGCAAAGCAGACATCAAGCTCCCGAACACTGAGTGCCGGGTGACCTATCCAGCAGATGATGTAACCACCACCTGCTTCCAGCAACTTACCTTGATCTGCATGCCTCATCTCGCTCAAGGCTGCTAAGTTGGTTCCATATCGACGCAGTTCCATCAAGATCAAGGCGGTGCGCCGTCCCGGTTGTTCTGCGGCGCTGCATCGATTTAGCAGCTCACGCACGTTCCACGCCCCAATGGTGAGCGTCTTGCCTTCTCGGGCATGTATCATGTTGGTCCTCGGGGCATTGAAACCTAAATGAGCATTACCTGCTCGAGGGTTCGTGTTCGAGGAGAAGTATGAGGATAAGTGTCTGGCAGTAACATAATTTTGCCTATCAACTCTG
The DNA here is from genome assembly GCA_008508345.1 of Paragonimus westermani. NCBI lineage: Eukaryota > Metazoa > Platyhelminthes > Trematoda > Plagiorchiida > Troglotrematidae > Paragonimus > Paragonimus westermani. Next base: position 129,240 of record QNGE01001979.1, on the reverse strand, counting down.
CCATGTGCAGCAGATAGGGCGACCCGGTTTATCGTGGGCGACGGTCAATGCATTGTTGTTTGCTTTATATTGTGTATGAGCTTTTACTACTGTCAGGATTCTCATACCTGTGCAGGAGAGCGAGTGGAACCCTCAACCAAAGCTTTTGGTTAGAAAATCCCATACCGCAAGGCAGCAGATGACGCACACACACGCAGATGCAACGGCATCAACCACCAAGAGGAGGGGCGACAGCCATATCCGAGGAGATTCAGTACATATCCATGGGGACGGTAATACTGCACAGACGATCCTAGCATACACACGAACACACAAAATCAGATCAGGCAGAAACAAACATCTTGCATATTCGAACCACAACACACGATCATCAAGCACAACAAACGCATCTGCTTTCCGTCTGGCTGTGTAGATGTCACTTTGGACAGGACAGTCATAACTGACACATTCCGTTTGTCCGCGCTAATTACCGCATCGACACTTCGTATGTGTTACGTCAACGTGGTCCGATGCCCCGCGACTTCTTCACCCTACAATCCGAAACGCAGTGACCTCGTGAAACAGACGTGTTCATTCGTGATGCACCTGGCACGGTGGACCATCCCAATCATGTCGACACCACAGGTGCCTGTACAATCCTCTCTCACCCACTNNTTATTCGTTTATGTATGTCACGCTGCTAATTACCCGTTATACATGCATGCTTTTTATTGACATCATCTTTTGGTGATAAGTAACTCTAACGTCAATAGCTGCTTGCCTTCGGCCAGTCTGACAAAGGTGAATCTGAAAGGACCGAAACCCCAGTCAGCACAGCTCGCCGGATCAAAACAGCATACAAACATGACCACTCCGCCAAGAAGGCTGAAAATGATCAAGAAACAAACATATATTGCATATGTATGCACATACATATACATATAGACTCATACACACATTTATATAAACATATACGCAGAGAAACACATGCATATATGTCGTGATATATTTGCATGTGTTTATACAATTATATTCATACATATATGTGTAGACATATGTATACACATGAGTGTGCACACATATACGAACATATGTTTACGTAAGTGTATAAATATACATATGTATGTATACATGCGTTTTCATATGTACGCACTCAGCTATCCGGTATGCACACAAAGCATCCACTTAAGTAAGACTCAGTGAACCTCGCCTGGCTAACGAAAAACGAAAACCTGGGCGTAACTCGTGAAACCACCTCGTGGGTAGTCTTGAATAGAGCCGTGGGCTCTTTTGTATGGCACTGGAATACACTATTTCTTTCCCATCCTACCGGCTGGTCATGTAGCCTGGCCCTCGTTGACACAGTCCACGAAAGTGTAGACCAGTTGAGGGTCCTCGTAGCTGCTACAGGAGTTATGATACCAAACGGAGCATTGGCTATACTGTATACAGTACATGTTGTCTTCATCCAAGTCCACAGGGTCCTCCTTCTGGAGGTATGTCTGGAAAGAGTTGCCGTCTACAGGTTGTGAGACACGAAGGTATCTGAAACTCCTCCCTAATTTCGTTCTGAACTGCCTCAGCACATTCTTAGCAACTCGTCTAATACAAGCCTTCTTCATGGAAACTTAGTGTTAATCTCCGGCATATCCTAATCAATCACGCGGCGTTCGAAGTTGGACTTCATGCGTTTGTTAGAGGGGAATAGCAAAAATTCTGCAGAATCCATCGACAGCCTGTCTAACCCATCGGACATGCATGCAATCTTGCTGATGGACGGCAATTGGAAGGCATCCCTCGGCCCATGTTTTGTGAAGAAGATGCTGCATGTGGGGATATTAGAGTTAACTAATAAGCTTTTCCTGACCAATGGGACCATTTTCCTGCTAACCCCTTCCGAGTCGTAACAGAACGATTTACATAGTTTGCTGCTATTGTTTACTGGATTCTCTGGCAATAAGTTCTCGAAAGGCGCCCGGCCGCCTATCTGCACAACCCCTCTACTCGAGATTAAACGACAGCAAAAGATCCGGATGGCTAAGCGGCAACTCAACTATTCCTCGCGAAGCAGCGACATATCTGCGATTATTAGCCGCGCTAATAAACCCTTAAGTAACGGTTATACTGTGGAACACATCCACAGCATTTCTTATTCTGTCCAAAAGGGAAGTAAAGAATTGCATGTGCATGCAAAAACGGGTTACTCCTACCCAGAAACAGAAATTTCTGCTCCCTCAAGGGCAGGCAACAACCACCAATTTCTCTCAACCGAATAGGTAACAGGTCTGTTAATCAAACAAAACGCAACAACAGTGGGGCCACAGGGGATCATCCAATGGTATTACAAGCATCAGTCACACTCATCACCTCCAACAATGTCAACGTGAAAACTGGTCTGTTTTTTTAAAACGCAATTCCCGCGCGTCTTTTGCATAAGCTACGTCCAGTAATGGGCGCCGTTGTGAAGCTCAAGGATAACATTGCAACAGCGGTTTCTGAATAGCTGACGGACATCCCAGTCCTACCACCGACTAAACCAATCTCATGCGTTCAGTTTTCAACCTGCACTGACGTCCCCCAAACACATTACCGCAGCGTTCCCCCATGTGCTGAAAAAAATGCATATACGCTAGAGCGTTGTGACACGCCACTTCTGATGTGCTTGATTTCGTTCTCAACAACGTTGACGGTAAAATCACCGAACAGTACTGTGGCCTAAAGTTTAGGCAAGGTCCTTTCACTTTTTCAAGGCATCCAACTGTTCACAGGGTACTGAAAAGCCTCATTGCTGACAGGCTTCACGACCTGCAGCAACCTAATGAACTGGTCTCCCTTTTCAGTGAAAACCATCCTGCGGGTCCACTGGTAAATACGGTTCTTCTGATATTTGCCTAAGTTTACCAACTGGCGGTAGCGCCGAAAAACATCATGTAGTGAAAGAAACCGAAAAAAATACGGAGGCGAGATGTGGTAACACTTTACTTGTTGCCCTCAAATCTGCTGTTAGACAGGCAACAATGAAGGTGTGAACAGCAGATGAACAAAGCAACATTTTAGGCAGGTGTTCAAACATTACGCTCTAACTGGCAGTGGTTTCCCTGGGAATCAGTCGGCAAGAAACGTAGCGTTCATTCCAGTTGTCTACCAACACAACATGTATTAGAACGAAGCCGCCATAAGTTAACTGATGAGTTGCGTCCTCTAGACCACGACCTCCATACCTTGGACACAGTTGTAAAGCACCCTTGGATACAAACAAGGTGAATCTCAATACTTTCTCATGCAGTGGGAACCTGTAATTGTCATTCGCCTCCAATAAATCTTGCATGTTGAATCCGTTGCAATCATATACTTTGCTGTGTCTCGTGCGCAGACTGCCTAAATCGTGTCAACGCATTCCAACCCCCTACTTCCTGTCCACGAGCAATCCTGAAGTGGTTCATCACCCCACATACATGCAGTTCATCAGCAATATCCAGACGTCTAGTCCCAGGATATATATTGAGTTCGCCAACCCAAAAGTCGTGCGAGTGCACAAGGCTTGCCTTTTCGATTTGATATCCATCGGTGCGACAGTGGATGACCCGGGACGCTTGACATCTCTAGTATACAACGCTGCAATTTGTTGACATATCAATTGGATAAATAAACATCGCCGTTTGAAAGTTTTTTCACCGTACACAGTTTGCTCATTTGTGTACCGCAATTTCGTACTGGCAGCTTGGAGGCAGTTCTAATTTGCTGTTTATTAGCGCTTGCAGCTGTCTGCAACTTGTCAAAGAAAAGGGTCGTGCAAGTTCCCTGTCGAAATCTGTGCCAGTCATTCACATACTCATCAAACTACCCGTACTTCATCTTGAATATCCTTCTAAAGATGCTCTCATCATTCACCGTCATGCTGATTCAACGTACAAAAGTGATCTACTGTTAATGAGTCATCCACACACTATGTAGTACTAGTAAATAGTGAGGGAGATTTATGATTTTAGACTATACACTACTGTGAAACGTCAGGGCTTCGGCTGGATTCAAAACGGCGAGAGACACAGCATTCCTCACCGCGGCAGGCGCTATACCAGTTGAGCTACGAAGCCACACCGGGAGCTCGGAAATTTCACATTTAGAATCTGTTACCCACCTGTCCCACTGCCTATTATGAAATCCACCAAGTGATTCAGGGGATCGACTACTCGGACAAGATTTCTCAACCATTTAGCGCCGGAATCCACCAACGCCACCGCTAAGCATAGACGTTGTATTACTAACAAGTACTGTGGCAGATTTATTAGTGATACAACTTAGGGGTGGCGTTGGTGAATTCCAGTGCGAACTGTTTGAGAAATCTTGTCCGATGTTAACGGGGTTGGGCATGGTTCGACTCCAGGTGTCCGCTTGGACGAACAACGTAACAACGTTGCCAGTCGCAAATGATCAATCTTGGGGACTCGCAGAGCAAAGCAGACCCACAGCCAAATTGATAAGAATACTGATTCTGCTACTAGAGTTCCTTTTTACTTGAGAAATATTGGTGCATTATGATTCCCCCAGAGTGACGACTTTTCAACAAACGCCTTCATGGAATCAGTGCTACGTCTAGTTTTCTCTCACCCCTTGAAAAATTCATCCTGTACAGGTTCACTTGTGAACTGCATCTGCAGTGGATGACATTTTGTTGCACTTTCTCGCAAAAGTCCAGTGCAATGGCGTCCCTAACTTATTATCTCCGTAGCCTCCAGTGTGATTTTTTTCAGGGGCCACAAAGACAATCCATCAGGTACGTTGAGTTCCCCACTTTACTTGTGCAGCGTAACCGTTTGTGCAATTTCTCGGCCATTGTGTCAGTAAACATCCCGGCGGACACGAGATCTTCAGGACTTGAAGTGGTCTCACGATGCGTCCTACCTGTGGTCCTTGGAATGCTAACTACTGGATCTAGCTGGTGCAACATTTTCGTGAGCTCCCCACACTAATTGTGTAGTTTTGTCATTTTGGCCACCGAGTCCACTTTTTTTCTAGTTTGCTCAGCAAACGCATCAGCAGTGGAAAGTGAACATGAGCTAGTCTCTTTTCTCCTTGTAATGTGCTGATACCTGCTGGTGAGAACGCTGTTTTGGCAGTGAATCTAGACACCCTACAATAGAGGGTGTTTGACAGAAGTTGGTCGTAATGTCTGGTGACTTCACATCTTTCTCTGCTGTCAACAAGCTTTGGTTGCGTGAAAACGATCGTTTGACGGCTGGCAGGTTTGGGAGATGACTTGGCTCGAAGAGCAATACAAATTGATATTTCGCTTTTAACCGACAAGTCGTGTTCGGAGGGTTTCAGTGCAACAAACGTTAATAGAATGGAGCAAGTGGTGTGTATATTTGGGCGATGAAATAAAACGATCGAGAAGTTTGCTTGCTCGCAATAATTACTGGCCTCTTTCAAAACGCGGTCCTCATCACTCCGTAGCCGGAAAGCACCAGCCTTTATTGTCAATGTTGTAGTTGATTGTACGTCATATAGTGCTTGTTGTACGTTTTTAATTATGATTTGCATGAGTACGGAGTTCTAATTATTTAAATCCTTGTTAGCGCCATTTTGGCTATCGATTGCTTAAGTCCTGTGATCGTTAGGGTTTTTAGCCAATGCCTGTTCATGTTGTCCCTTATAACAGGATTGTCTCAGGAAACTTTTTTCCAGCGGAAGGCTGGTTTGTACTGTCTCGACGCTGAAAAAGTTGGTTCAAGAATTGAAAGTGGAAACCAACCCGTACGTCTGGTTTACTTGCGGCACCCAAGGTGTCGTTTTAGCCTGTGACATGTCATGCGTTCTTTAAAAATTAAGCTAACCTTATTTCCTTTTGTATTTCCTCAAGTTACTCGAACCACACCGGCCAATACCGCTATAACGCGGACGCTCACGATCATTATTTCTGACATAGCCGACACGCCGCTAATTTTTCTTTCGCCGCAGACGTTGGTAACCTATGTAGTGCAAGTTCCTGAATTCGTACGCCCAGAGTTTCCCCAACCTTATGCTACCGTGAATCGGAAGTCGCAGGGAGAAAACGATGAATCTGCAAACAAACTTTATTTATTGATTTACTCACCGTTCACAACAGACTTCAACGTAACAATTAAGGGGTGCTAGGGAGCTGGACGTGAGAGCACCTTGAGCACAACCGCACAGCAGCCGCCAGAGTGGAAGAGTGCGTCGACGGAAAATTCCAGTCGACATTCAGAATTCAAACAAGCATTAGACTGGTTAAGCGGAGTTCCTAATGGTAGTGGCTCAACATTGTTATCCTAGTGAATGTAACCTACAAGAGTAGATATGTTGCGGATTCATTACACAGCTACGAACAAAACTGCGTTACTTAAGCCGGCCCACTAACTTTGATGCTAGTGGTTTGTAGTGAATTCGCATTCACAAGGTAATGTGAACCGGCGCGGTGGTACTGACAAGGCAACTTTCAAGTTGCGAGGAGTTTAGAATTTTGAGGACGTGGAAGGTGATCTTACGACATCTAACAGGCCCTTTCTTATCAACGTGGTGGGTGTAAAGACTGATGGGTCACGTTATATAGTATTCCGCTGCTTTAGTTTGCTCGTCCATTCGAAAGCTTCATTCACCGCCAGGTCCTCTCAAATTAAGTTATTTCAGACTTCCCGTACAGAACGAACATGATTCTACGATTAAATCTGCAACATAACAAGGCGGAAGAAGCAATCCCCTTTTTCATTAGTTTGAATTGAATTCGTGAAATCAAAACGGGCATGCGTAGCTCATGCTGGTATGAAACTGGTTAGGATTATTCAGCCATAGTGGTTGATCACAACCCTGGCCGCTTATATTTTGCATTCGCTGCAATCAATGTAGGGATCATTCATCCTGGGTATTTTTTCATCAGAATTAAGCTGCTCGTATAACGAGTCGTCTGTACCCAAGCAGTCTGACTGTCAGAGAGCTGAAGTTTACTAAAACCCTGGTGTATTTGTGTATTTTTGCTGCTCACTTACATGATGTAAACTTCTGTCTGCCCCCGATTTCACGCATGAGCAGATCATCATCCCTAAGATAGCTGTGACTAGCTCGCAATGCATATTCATGTCGATTGTCCAACATCTAATTCACATCTGGTGCCAAGTAACGTTCATGCATGTTCAGCGCCCACCACTTTCGTCACGTGCAATAGAAATCACGTTAGAATAAACGTTATGTCTATATTTGCTTTCAGCGTGGGTTAGTACAGATGGACACTAGCAGCCTCTAATGCCTACCTGACCGGATTTTATTGGATGTTGCGGGTGCCTTTTACTCTCAAGTTCCAGGTGAACCTTCCCCATGATGAAAACAAAGCTCATGCACGGAGGATGTTTCCGTTGAACTGGTTTTTGATTGTTTGTTCGGGAGATTTTCAATATTGGCACACACAAGATCTGGAAAACAATTTGCTCGTTTTCAGTCCACGGCATTTCTTTCACGCCGTTCCCTACGAGTTTCGACCACCAAATGCACTCGTATTTAGTACAATATCCCTGTCGGCGAACGCTTCCGTCATATAAAGCAGTTACCGAATTTGGCATTTTGAATGTCCTTTCCAAAGTAACAAAATATTCTCTATTGAATATACAAGGAAACAAATCCTATCTCCGTTGTAATTTATTTTCATATAAGTTCATACTTAAAAATTTGACCGCCGATACCACCATCTTGTTTCAATTAACCTACAGGTAGTTAGCAATAATAATTCAAATCGTCCAGAAAGGAAGTGGTCAGATTACGGAAATCGCTTAGTAATAAATTACTAACTTTCTTCTTCGTTTTTCCGTCACTAGCTGGTTGCAGTGTGTGGACTCCACGAGCACTGCTGTGTGTAGAATGAGCAGCCACCTGAAGTTTGGGTCAAACTGGCTTCCCAAATGTTCCTGCTTGAAACTTCGTGTCACTAACATTGGAGTGCCTCCTTTTGTAGGGAGGATGCTCTTGATAGGTACAGCAGGTCAGATCAAAAGAGTGTGACATATCCATTTTTGGTCTCAGCCACGTTTTAGCTGCCCTACTTGCTCTTGTGCATGTTGCTCTCCTTATTTTCTTCTTATTCTGTTATGCACCCTTGGTCTGCTTTTCGGGACGGAGGTAGTTGTTTCATTCGCTGGGAAAGTGGGCTTCACCAGCTCATTATGAAAGTGTGATACTGACAGTCTGCTTGACGTGAAGTTTACACTCGGAACACCAACTGCATTGAGCTGACCTGAACACTATGTCAAAACACAAGTGGAGCAAACCCGCGCACATTAAACAATAACCCAATGAAAGGAGGGGGCTGGGACCTGAAGATCATAACAGTGGGTGAGCTCTAACGGAAGCACCGGGTAGGTGTAATTAGTTGTGCGACTGGATGAATCTGACCCGTAGGTCGACATCCTACTTTAAATCTTTAGGTGGTCGTCGTTTTCGAGTTTCCACTGTTAATCCACCTTCGTCGTGTCTTTCAATCGGTGAGACCGCCCTGTTGAATCTGCCGTAGGTCGTCTGGCACGATGGTCGTCTTTTGTCAGGTATGATGCGGAGCAATGCTTTTATTGAGGCACTTTTGGTTCGGTTGTATAGAACCGATCCTAACTTAACATTCATTTTCCCTTGATGCGTGCATCAAACGACCATGATGAATCTTGTACCATAACTGCACATGAAGTGGTTGCCCCATTCTTTTTTTATATCTTTGTTTATCTACTAAAACTTCACTTCCATTTGCACCAAATCGTTTTAGTAAGCTCACTTTTCATTGACCGGTGACTATTTGTGGGCTGGTGTTTGGTACTCTTGATTTGACCGCCTTCCTGCCAAGTAATCCGTCATCGGTTAATTTGCATTAAACGTCAGATAACACTTTTGTTGTACGTTTAGCAAACAGTACTGTGAAAATTCCAATCTTTTTGATAAAACTTTCCGGCACTTTTTGAACTTGGAAGCTGGTCACGTCAAGCCAACTATCTGAATAAATCTCCAGGGGCGATTTAACAGTACTGGACTTAAGAGATTTCAAGGCATTGCCAAATTTGGATCACTCGGAGGACTCACTCACGTGCGTTCGAGAAAAATATGTTGAACGGCTGGCGGAAACCCAAAATAATCCAGATTAGTGAGCCCATCGGGGTTGACGATGTTACAGATGTCATCATGGCCGTCCCGTCGCGCTGTATTCTCGAGAGTCCTCAACGCTCCAAAGCTTTCCGGACGGGCCGTCATCTGTCAAAGATGCAGCCGCTTGCGCAACACATGTTGGCACTCTGTTTTCTCCCCAACCCAGCCTCTGAACTAAAAAACGGTCACTCGCCCCATGATGCTCTTGAAATTTGTAATCCTGACAGTTTATCTTCTTATTCGTGTGCTCCCAAGGACCACGTTGGTATTGACGGTGTTTGTGGTGTTTTTCATATTCGCGGTACTCTTGGAGTCCTGAAAGCTGAACAGAAATCTGACTCAGGAGATAAGCTTCTAGGGGAGAGTTTGAGAAGGGATTAGAGAACTGTGTTGTATAGGGACATCCCACCCTGTCATTCCTCGAGACACATCTGGCACGAGAAGAATTATCATTTGCCGTAGGGAAGTATAAGCTGCGTAAAAGAAAGTCCGAGCTAGTGCAGAGATTATTGGATTCCCGTAAACATCCCGAACGAGGAGCTGTTTCAAAAAAACGAAAAAGCGTGGAAGGTTTGAGGTGTTCCAATCACTCTGTTAGGCCGTTCAGGTGAGTAATTTTGTCACGATGCCCAAAATGCCATTGGAGACACTGAATCCAAGTGCAGGTCTACCTTGGTATGAGGCCGAACCATCTGATGCGTTAGTATGACGCTTTTATGAAGCCCTCAGCACCTCGAAACTAATGTGGCGAGCTGATCGAGTGATGAAAACCACGAGCTTTTATATTCGATTTATTATAGCCGCAGTGTGGCGAAGGAATCCGCCGAGAGTTGTGTGCTCTCGCCCATCTTGATAAGATATAGGGCGGCCATAGACATATTCACAAGTCAGTTTGGTCGCCAACATCGGATTATGTGGTCGATTACGCATGAAGTGTTTGTTGGCCGTAAGCTAGATACTTCTGACCTCAGACGCTCAGCCGCCCACATGCAAGTGTGCAACGCCAAATTGTTCCGGTTAGGTAGTTCGGGGAAGTTGAATGGAGCGACCGGTACGATCCGGTTGGTTAAGCGACTATCCAAAGGCCTACAGGAAGAATCGGTTGATTTGGATAGCAACCTAATGACTCCTAGGAGGGATCCCACCTTTGCTGATTTATTAGCCTTCATTGAGGGAAGAATGTCTGTAGTCAGTAGTAAACACGGCTGACTGTTTGCACTAGTTCCGGATGACATTGAAAATCCCAGATGCCATGCTAGCGTGACAACCATCGGCTCGAATGACAAGCCTGCCTATTTTTCCTTGTGCAGAGGTGACCGCGACCAGCTTTTCAGTCATTAGAACAACTTCGGAATACAGTCAGACTCATTACACATTGTTTTATTTATCTGAAGGTCACTCATATTGCCAAGTCATGTAAAGCTTATGGCAACACTCTGATGGTCAACAGTGGTGGATATCACCATACTCCGATGCAAGACGACTCTTCAGCGGGTGCTGGTTCTAAGGTTTACCTATGGACTTCGTGCCCGTTTGGTTAATGAGCTCAACGTTCTCCACTGAAACGTGTGAATTTGTGTAAAATGGTTCGGATATCACCTTGGTAGACGATGCAGTGGATCACAAGCTCGATTTGCCGAGTAATTCCTGTCGATTTTCAACTCGCAATCTGGAAAGTACTTGTGTGTTGCCACGTCATTGAGTATGAGAACAAATAGGGACCAGAAAGTAACCGTACTCTTTTAATACAGTCCGGTGGAGCCTGAGGGGCAAAATACATACTAAAATCGAAATGCCCAAGTGTGTAAACCACATGGGTGGTCAGATAATATTTTTGGATGACAGAGTCCAAAATTGTTTGAGTTGGGATTCGTTGGGAAGGGGACGTCGGCAAAATGGGCTATGTCAGGCGATAGTACCGAAGGCCCAACCAAAGTGGAAACTTCACCCTTGTAGAATGGTCACTACTAGATAAGTTTATCATTGCGGACAGGGATGAACCAACTATCTGACAATCGTGCTATGTATGAGCGACGTCTGTACTCGCTTGAGTGACAGCCACTTGAGAATACCACGTTGAAATCGAAGTATGCAGCGGCTATATTTCGTCGAATCAGCACAGCTTATGAAAGAGAGGTTCCTTCCAAGGTTTTATTTCTGCCGGACGGTGGTACCAACTACATTATCCAGTACTCAGCCCAAATAAGTCACATAAGACGCCAATACTGTTTGACTGCGCTAACGTGTACCAAAGAGTGTCTCCCAGTCACGGCCTGCCGAGGGGACCATAATCGGCCAGTAATCTTTTTGGAGGACCCCCGTTTTCACGAGCGCGATTATCAGCAGGACGGATATTGAGGAATTTTTTCGTTGATTGGGGGTCAGGGATGTGACAGGTGGGCTGTACGCTCTTTGTGGTAGAGCTCGCTTTCGTTGGATGATTCACCTGGGCGTGAGTTGGACGTCCACCCTTTTGTTGCTGCTTGCCTGCCGTTCTTTGTTAATCTTGTGTTTGCGGGCAGCCACTGATCTCTGGCGGAATTTTATGGCCTCAACAGTATCAGCTATGGGGGGAGACTACTACTTGAATCACTGCCTGTCATCGTTCGAAACGACTGAGAAGGCTATACCCGTTGGTCCTGCTACAGAATAGTGGATTTCGTCCTACAAAGTTGATATCTAATGGCTTCGAGGTTAATCGAGGATAGGCTGTAAAAGCGGTTAACTTAGACCAAGAGGGTGTTGGCTATAAAAAAGTGGGTATGATATAAGAAGTGATAGATAATTGCCTTCAGTTTTAACTGCATCTTACGGATGCCTCGCGTGCCAGGAAGGGTATAATGAAGTGCGCCGCGTCGTTATATGACCGCTAGTGAGTAGTGAATTAAATACTGCTCCCAGCTCATGAGTTGCTGCAAGACCTTTGTGGTCAAGGTCTTGTTTGAGATATTTCATTGCAGCAAACCGATCGTCTAACATAGAAGGATTAGCCGACAAACATCCCACCTGTTCAATCAGCTAGGATGCCTCATTGCGTTTCCCCAGGCATGGCTATCGACATGGGAATAGAATTGCTTTCCTTCTCTGATGCACCTGAGGAAGGATACGGCGTACTTGGTTGTAGTAAACTGGCAGCGTTGGGCGTTTTGATTAAGTGTTGTTTCATCCTAGGAAACTCAAGAGTGGCCCTGTGTGGAATAGTTACCATCCGGAGACTGGGGCTTGCGGCGGCTGTTCTCACAACAGATCAGATGAAAATGTTTGTGTACATACTGCGGGTGTGTGTCGACCGCGCAATTCTGTAGACGGAACCAAATGATAGTACTGCAATATATCCGTAACACAGCGTCAAACTTTCAACGTTTGTTGCAAACCGAATGATAGTAGTGCGTGAATATACCGCTGTATAATAGTGGACAGGTGCCTTCAAGACCGAGCCCCACCTATGTAAAGTCGAAGGGATGATCACATCTGTCTTCAAATCAGACGCATCAATGACTCCAGGGACTGCATTTTCTTGCATTTTCAGACGGCGGCTGGTCAAAATAATCATTTTTCACGGCATTCACAGATAATGACTGCAAAGTTAGTCGTCATGAGAGCAGAAGCATGAGTCTCTCGCTCCTCCGGATTTTTTTGCTCACTGAAGTCTGAGAGCCAAAACGATCCGGTGCATTCAGGGCAATGGCGTGTGTGCAAAATGGAACCAGCTACCAATAAGTTGATCATGCTTTTTCAGGAAAAGTGTCTGCCCCACGACATGAGTTACAACAGATCCAGCACTACTTACAGAAGACGGGTAGGACCCGGTTGTGAACAGTACCAATAGACGGTTCATTGTGTCTTAGAACAGAGATGAGCGGTGGCGCTGAAGTAGTTACGAAACCCGCAATTTTACCGTCACACGGCAAAGACACGAGGCACAAAGTTGAAGGTTACTGGGAGATGGGAGGTCACATGAGTGCAAACATGTACTTGCATTCAATCGAACGAAAGTTTGTTCTCAGAAACATTAAACGCCTGTCCCTAGTTACGAATTCTAGTAACTCAATCAGAAGGCTGGTTTTCTAAGCTGGTCTTACCATTTCGTCAGTTGCTACACCTGACAGCGGTGAACACCAGAACTTGTTCATGTGATTTAAATTCATATATGGAGTCAAGGTGTGCACTAGTCCGTCATTGATCAGAACTAGATTGAAGGACCACATGCTTGAGTATATCAAGGGCGTAATGTGTAGCGTGACTCAACGTCACCCCACAAAATAACGCATGCCGGCTCTTTCGATCGCCAGACACCTGCAGGGGGCCAGCAATATGGCCAACCCGACAAACGCTTCACAGATGTTGATACTTCATCACAGGTTTGTTATCTTCAAACCACTCGAGACGTCACTTGTCTTACGTAGCAAGCAAGCCCTTTTTGTGCCGAAGCAGCTGACATTGAACCTCCATCTGCTATGGTAGTGAACAATGACAGACTAGCGCACACCTTTACATGATATATAAGGTTGGCCCGCCTAAGTACTTTTGGTTTTTGCCGCTGTTATGTGTAACAACTGATGGGAACATACGAAATGGTATTACCATTTTAAGAAACCGGCATTCTGATTTCGTTATTGAAATTTTGGCTGTTAAAAGGATGACGACCGTCAGGCACGTGAATAACGACTGCTAAAGGTGTAACTTACTTTCTTATGAATCACATGAGCGGCTGATCTTTCCATCAACGAAAAGTAGACGGATTGCTGGTGGGCACTGACCCCGATATACTGGAGTGAAATAGTTCGGTTTGTTTGGGGGCAAGGTAGAAGAAAACGAACAGAAGCGTTGCCTATGAGTATTCAGTTGCTTCTGGACTCGTGCTAACGATTTGGAGGTTGCCCAGTCACTGCCAACTGATTCGGTTATGACGGCACCAACTGGATTTGTGGGCAGACCAGGTGCTTTAAATGCCGTGTACAGCGACAGCGGCAACGACTGTGTGGAAGCAGATTCAGAGCTGAAGCCTCGAATCAAAGAAAGATTGCTGACTTCTTTCCACTTCGCAAAATTAACCGCAGTCAAACCCACCTGAAGCCAATCCTCTAGGTGGGATATGGAAGAGAGTTATGAAAACCCTCCAGCGGATGCTGGCTTCCATCACTGACCAGCAGGCTACGAATACACAGATACTGCGCAGTTAAAATACAGAGGTGTAACGAATAGTCGTCAGCCGCCCACTTGTGCCTCTCTGTGAACATCCAAAAAATCCGAAGGTACTGAGACCGAATGAGTTGTTACCGTTTCGGTCGAATTAAGGTTTTACAAACGACAAAATTACACTGTCCGAGCGCCATATTAAGGGTTGAAGGGAAGTCCAAAATTTCGCTAGCTTATTCTGGAAGCCGTACGACGTGATTAAATTCCCGGATTGTAAGTTCATCGCAGGTGGCCAGTGTAAGGGAAATCGCTCCCCTTTGTGATACGTCAGCCTCTTGGGGTATTTGGCCGACAGACCTAATGACCAATGCGCTCCTAGGATCAGACAATGACGAAGGACGGTCATTCGTGGAAATATTAAAAGATGTTTGAAGGCGTAATACCAGGTCACTGTGCCTACTGGAAGGCACGATAAAATATAATTTCTTGTTGAGTTACATACAAGGCAAGAAAACGCCTTTATTGCAAATTCATCGAATAGTACTGTATGAATCCCAACCTTTTAGAGGGCACCTTTTGGCATATTTTAGGCCTGGAAGGTTTTTCTACAAACTCGACCGTCTGAATAAGCGCCCTTGGGATTGTCAAGTAAGCTTTATTAACGTTTTTCTGTGAATACTTATGAGTACTTAAAATTTCAGCCAAACACTATTCGGCTCGACCTGAAAATAATTCAGGTATCAAACACCCATGTGGCCTACATTTAAAATCTTCACCACTTCTGTACTGACAACAGCCAGCTGCAACGCGATCATGCAGATGCATCGTTATGGACTTATTAGGTATGTGTATTGGGACACATGCAAGAGAAAAGGTCAGTTGCTTCCGGCTGAAAATCGAGCAAGGATACCCATACCTCGCACCCATTCTGTTTTTTCCTAAGGATGCATGAATAAAAAACGTCATTCTCCGAATTGCGAACGTCTGGTCTTAGTTGTCATGAGAAGGACAGAGTGGCGAACAAGATTTGCTTTCTGTGTTTGATCACCAGGCTAATCACATCCCGATATATATGAAAACGGTGACTGTGGTGAGCCAAAAAATGGTCAGTATAGGTTGAGGATGACGTGTTTGTTATCTGTTAAGCAATCACTGTTCAAAATTATGAGCTTGATCGATTGTGGGCTTGAGGAGGTTAAGTGTCTGTACGAACTTCTGAGCACAAGGGTCAGGGTTGCGCAATCGGATGCTGATGGCTGCGGCAGAGATCAACATTCGGAATCTCACCATTTTTGCTCGATTCTTTGGCACTCAGTAGACAATCTGAAAAGCATATTTCTTATTGACAGAACGAATGGAGTCGGTCAAATGGGTGAAATTTGCTCTTCAAACCGCTTAAATCCCACCACTGTTCAACAACTCAGAATGGTGTTCAAGCGCTCCGTCCGACAATCGCCTTGAAGCACAACCAATATATAATGCTCGACACGAGCAAACAAGTTAGTGCACACTATAATTGGTAGTAGAGCGTGGAAGTTTGTCTCTGAATTGTGACGATGGGGCACTTTTTGAGCCTAGTTAAATAGATGAGATAACGTCAAGAGGGAGCATACGCTTCCCCAGTTGTGTCAACATTATTCTCCATTATTGTCGTTGGTGTATCAGGGGAGTTCCTCGAAGAACTTTTGCACACGTGCTATCCGGAAATGTTCTGAGAGAGATCTCGTTGTAAACATCACTTCCCCGTGATATTAGTTAGTTCCAGGCTTCCACTCTGTAGTGGCTGCAGACATTTGCCCGTGAACCAAACTGATTCCTGTAACTATTCACACGGAAACCATTGCGCTAGTAGCTGTATTATAACCTACTTGATGTGGAACCTCTGTTTCTTTGTACAACTTCTTTTGGATCAAAGATCCTAAAATCCCCAATAATGTTTCAACTGACCCCTGTTTCTCCATAGTGTAACTTGAAAACACCGGCTAACTGATGGTGAAATGTCATTTAAGAGTGTTTGTCATCCTACTTGTGAGCTAGTTCAGCGTTTTGGTGCATCGGATGTGATTACGTTGGTGAGATGTTCATCAACCCCTCGAGCCCCGGGCTGTGTGTGCGTGAGGCGCCATAGGTTATGGTAACGCCCACTAACACCGTCAGTGCCATGACGCCACTTAACTCCGCAGTCTGAGGGAGGCTGAGTTAGATTGAAGTGAAATGAGCCGCACCTATTCTGCAACAACTCGTTTCATCTTGTGGACACATTCAAGGCTGAAAAAGAATCAAATTATGAAATCTGATCTAACTGTTTCATGACCTTGGCCTAAGAGAAGACTAAACGGCTGCATATGACCGCATTTTCAAACCGGGCCGACTGATTCTAGACGAATGCGTTGCCCTTAAATAGTCGAATTAACATTTGCTGACTATCCGTTTATATCTTATAACACTTCGTGCACAACCCATGGTCAATTTGCTCAGTTCGTCGAACACTGTCTTGATGTCATAAAAGTACCAACCGCAGCTTACACGAAATTTTGACAGGGGGGTGAAGTTTGGTCTATCACTATCCGCTTTGTCACTGTCATTGAGTTGACATCAACCAGACAATTCATCTAGGGCTATGCAACTAGACCACTCTGTTTCTGCCGTAACAAAGCGCCGATACGGTCGGCCACACCCACACCGTTGGACGAAAATCATCTACCGCAAATTGAGCATGTTGTTGAGTTGTTGATAAAGTTCCCGAAAATGTTAACTTATACGTTAACCGGCGCAGGAATCTAGCCTTGCGCGATCGCTACTCGACTCTCTAAAATGCCCCTCCTAGTGATACATTAGACAGTAGGATAGTTTAGATTCTACACTTCAATCATGCTGTGGGAGAATCTGGAAGATATCGCGGGTTGCCATCAGAAAGATGAGTTCAAATTTTGGTGACGCCATGCTTACAGAGGTTGCTGCCAATGCAGAGATTGGACACATCTAATGATAGGTAACGGAACAGCAACATGATCTGTCGCCGGATTCAAACGCGCCTCGAAATCATCAAAAAGTGTCAATTTTACTGTTTCATTTATCTCTACCACCAACTTTTCCCGCCTCAACAGGCCTAGGAGAACGGTTTTCAGATTATTCAACAAGTATGGCGTTTGACAGGGTCCCTCATATCTCTGACAGCCCTCAGCACAACCAGCCGTAAGAAAAGTTCTTTCACTGGCCCGTCTTGCAACTCTTCTTGTGAGTATGCGGATCAAGCTCGAATGTTATCACGACTGCTAAGACTGGCAGTAGAAGAAGAATGCAAGACAGAATCGACTATCGCTACCTAGCCCGAATGTTGTCATATACGTTAAAACTAAGCGAAAAAACACGATCTCACTATCGCTGTTTTTAATGCACTTATTGACAATCTTTGCCGCTCCAATTTGGTTGATGTCGCCTACCACTAATTTGGTTCACGCACCACCTTACAGTATTGAAAGGCCCGCTAACGACTCAATTTCCTACTGAGTTGCGCGCAATCAGGTGATCTCTTGAATGTCTTTCCCCAAATTCGACGACAAGGAAAAGTTATCTTCGGAACGGATAGTCAGAAGTTGCTCCTAGAAACTGGATTTATTATGATACCAACTGAATAAACAAGCAGAAACATTAAGTCTCACCTGGAACGTGGGAAAGTCCTACAAATCTGAAGAGGGAATGCGACGGCAAGACGAAATGAACAACGGAGAACGTCTCAGCAACGAGAGACGATAAAACGGAATGGGGCTCATGCTAGCAAATGGTCATGGAGTGAGCCGGCGAGTGACAAATGAGCCGTTTGAAACAGGAAATGCCTTTCTAGGATATAATGGCGCGAAGTGCTTTATAAAATGTGCCAGGACGAGCATCTCTTTCCTGGTAGTACAATAATGCTTTTCACGTTTATCGAGGCTTCTGTTCCCGTATGCAATGACATGCTCTACATCATTATTGTCTAAGTGCGACAGTACAGCCCCTGTGGCGGTTTCATTAGTGTCGGCGTCTAAGATAAACACTTCTGCACGTGCTTTGGTATCCGGGAACGCTACACTGGGGACACATTGCGTACTATTACAGGATAAGATTCGAAGTGAGGCACCGCTACGCCAGAAGTATACTAACGAGTGTTGCCAGGTGAATTACGCTGGGCTGTAATTGGTACCAGGTTGCCACACACTGCAGTGATCTATTTTGTACGTTTGTTTGCTTCACAACTTACGCACAGTATTTGGATACTTTTCTACGCTTGCATTCCGCCTGATAGTTCTGATTGGAGTGTCAACCAAAACTGCGCTATTATTTCCGGCGGTATTACGCAACACGCGCTGTAGGTTTGCCGGTGTCCCGACTTCCTTGACCAAAAACGAATAACTCATTGATAGGTCCAAACTACTAGTTACTGTTCGTCCGCAATACATGAAAAATTTGGGCTACCTGCCAATTGTATTTGTCATCTACCTACGGCACATTAAATCTGCGCACCCCATTTTTGTGGACACTAGATCCAACTCTTCCTGGAATTGGCGAAGATTTCCTACCGGCTCGAGGTCTGTCTCCAAGCACTGGCAGCCGGTAGTAAAACTTGCTAACTAGGCATCAGTTAAATGAACAGGAAATAGCGGGTAAGCAACAACAACTTAAAAAATCTTCGAAGCGGAAAGAGAATCAGAAAATAGCAGGTAAGAAATGACAGGAGACAACATGACATCAGTTACACGCTCCATGCCCTGTAGAATGTGGAACTGAAAAAACAACGTAAAAGGTGCCGCTGCATTTATGGGTTGCCAGGCACACCTTAAGTGAGTCGGCTCCGGTGTCGATCTCAGGAACAAAAAGGGAGGATAAGCAATTCGCCTGGCTATGCTCCTAAAAGACAATGGAGGGTCCAAACTGGCCTAAGATTTGCGCCAAGTCAAACGACACTGAACCCTTGACCAGAATGAATAACTATCGAATCGTCAACCGAAGCCAAGGGCAGTGATGAGCAACTTCTCCCCATAGGTCTCAGTGTGGCTCTACTTTACAGCGGTGAGCGCATGTTTTGGAGATTTCGCAAGATAGAAAAGTAGTAGGAGGATGAGACTAAATTCAGTGCATACGTTGATAGACAATCGAGCACTGAAATACCTGCCTGAGGGTAAATTTGGTGGCAAGGCAGTGGTTAACCAGCGCCAGCGGCGGTCTTTATTCTCTTGTGTAATATCTCTCTCAACAGTCCCACAGTGTCAAGCCTCCTCATCAGCATGAAGCTTGACTTCGGTCGTTGCTTACCGGCGGTTAGAAATGACAAGTTAAAAACAACTTGGATAGCAGGTCAGAAATGACATTAAACATTTTAATGGTAACTATACGTTTACCATTGAACAGACGATGTTCTTGACAAACTCCTGCCTTATTCCTCGAGGAGCAGAAGCAGCACGTTGCTAACTATTAGGAATACAGTCCTTATAACAGATTTGTAAACTGTGAAGTATGCTCGCAATCGTCTGCATTTTGTTCGTCGTCTTTGACTTGTAGATTCGGGGGGTTTGAACTACCTATTGCTGGTTAACTTTGCCAGAGTTGACACTGATCTAATTCCTTCTCCCAATTTCAAAATATGAAATATTTTGAAACCCGTGCTACCTTTGATAGGTTTATTATTGCAGGTTGTTGAAAAGTAAAGCGGCGTAAAAGGTACTTATACGATTACATGTACCGGTTGGGTGCAACGAGTTTTGCTGTAGTGGATGTTCCCTCAGTAACCCATTACAAAGACAAGTGAGTTCGTGCACAGTCCAACCGAGCTTTTAAACCGAGATTTGAACAAATTAGCAAAGCGTAATGTCTACGTTTGAAAAAAATCTTGCAAGCTCCATCAGAATGTCACTTGAAAGCTGGATTTTAAGTCCTGGCGTATACCGCACAAAAACAACAAACAAAATTCACTTAAAAATGACAACAGATTTTGGGACGCTCACATATTTACTCCGATTTGTGTTTTCCGCAATTTATAATTCAGCGGGCGCTACTTTTTTTGTGCAACCACCTACGGACTCTAGTGTGGCAACATATTCATGCTGAGGGTGCTCATCAGATCCGCGGACGCAGTAATTTTTCATTGACTACTGCTATTGAAAAAGACGATGTGCTGAAAAATGTGTAATAGCATTGTAGTCAGCTGGCCTTTCATGGTACCAAAACGTTTGTCTTGTACAATGATTCGTGGTGAGAGCCATACAGTTGAGTAATACGCTTAATACACCTTTCTTCTCCGAGTTACGGTATACGGGAGACTGACATGAGTTTTCCCACGATTTATGAAACAAAGTAAATTTTGCAGCGAGATCGGTGAAACAGAACCGACTCCGTGCGGCGCGTAGATAAGTGACGAACACAGAATCCGGGACAGAAATCGGTCTGAGCTTCTACGAAGCGACTTGCCAATAAGTTACAGACGGCAGGCAAAAAGCCATACACTTCAGCCGAGTCAGTCATTAATGATTACAAAATTAGGCATTCTTTGAAAAATGGGATGCCTTACGTTGATCGAGCATCAGAAAATAAATGCACGAAGCAACTTAACACTAACCTTTGATAAATCAAGCAAAACAGCAAACGTAAATACTAAGTGAAAGGTGCAAAAAAGCAGTCAGATTGTACAGTGACGTGGAGGCAAGTAAAGCGATGTGGACAGTTAGGAATGACGGAATGATTTGCAAAATTGAGGCGGACCTATACACAAAAGTGATGGGTGCAAAAATTAGGGCATATTGAGCATCTGAGTAGGATTTTTCAACGAAGTCGGCGAACGGGCAAAAATAGTTGTCTCCGCATGAAGAGTCTGTTTCAGCATATCAAGAGAACCTTGGGAATTTGGACACATTTGGAGTGGCGCGAAGGTGGAACGGAAATCAGTGGCGTCAGACAAAGTGAGACCGAAGCTTTGAAATTGCTAGTGTTCTGATCGCTTGATAAAGATTGATGCAGCTAGGAGCTCGGATTTTCTTGCAGACCGAACCTGATATGCGGTAGGACGAAAGCCAAACACCTTTTATTTTACCCCAAGGCCTAGTGTGAGATCGAATGTGCTGGTGTGAAGTCTACGTCACTTTTGTTGTAAATTGGAAGGCAACGATACATTTTGTGTATCCCAGAGATGGAGTAAATTTCGGTGTGGCAAACGTGCCATACTCTGGCGGGAAACGGTTAGGGACAGAAAGCAGAGTATGGAGGGATAAAAGGGAAAAATAGAACGATGCGCACAATCGTTAGCAACACGAACACCAGTGACTCCTTTTCTCAGCTATATCTGGCAGCGTCTCCAACCAAAAGTGTTAAAAGTCCCTCGCACCTTAGCCGAAGAGACGACACCGTTCGATTGCAGCAACTATCAGTGTCACTGTCTTAATACCGTGAATGCACTTCACGCATTGACCACCGTGCCGTCGCTTTCAACTCAGCCCAACACTCGCAAACGAGTCACGCTATGGCCGACGGTGAGATGGCGTCCGTAGCATGCGGCCAAGCCGGCGGAGCCTGAGGTAAGATGAAGGTGCTCACAGGTCAGCAGGATTGATCCGTTCGCATGAAACTTCCGCAAACTTCGTAAGTGCCGAAGCTTTTCTCATGACACTCCATTAATGCTTCAAAAACGCTGATGGTCGATAACGGTTACTCTGTGAACATATGGAGAGGGAATGGGCCAGAGTTCCCGGCAGAACGATAATAATGCTCTTACTGTGGCGATGCACACCGTCTCTTGCAGAAAGTCCACGATCATGATGACGCCATTTATAACGTAGTTTGCCAAACGTCATCAACGCCTTTTTTATGTGATTTGGTATCTTATCGGACATTCCACCACCGATGGTTCATTGCCCGAGGCACGTAAATTAATCGACTACGTCAAACTGTCCAACATGAAGAGGGAGAGCAGGCGCGTTCCTGCCAATCCCGAAATGGCACTTCATACCCAAGATGTGTCCAGTCTGTCTGATCGCATTTCCATGACCTCATCTATTGTCAAGTCAAACAGGCAAGGGAGGTTAGACGACCCTATCGCACATATGTAAAACGCTGAAGGTCGGTGATACGCTACCCAGGGTTGAGAGTAAAATGCTTTAAGGAAGTCCACGTATCGCCCGGGTAAATCCTTTCCACGTAGACAGCCACAGAGTGCAACGCCGTCAACGGAATCAAAACCTCTACGACGTCTGAAAAGACACTAACTGCTGTCCTTCCATACAAACCGATTAGTACAAGTACCTGGTGAAGTGTGAAGGTGTGATCGGTTCAACCACCACCAAGGGCAAATCCGGCTAGCTTCCCACCGATGTGTTCTTCGTGCGTTTCATTTATTCCACGGAGTACAGTGACTACCAGTATCTTTCACGCAATAAGAATTAGACTAACACCTCTGCGGTTTGAATGGGGAGGGCGTGAGCTTCTTTTGGAAATGGGGGCATAGTTAGCCAAACTCCAGTCATCTAGAAAGAATTCACCGACCTGAAGTTTCTGGAGCAGTGCCATCATCTCTTCAACTGAGCTGGACCTCCATTTACAGAGAGGACAGATAGAAATCCATCATGTCCGAGGTGCCTTCTGACCTTTGAGAAACGTGAAATCCAGGGCGCATAAATATCCGTGGACAGGTGAGTGTAAGTAGGGCCCAAAGACGCAGTCATTAGCGCCAGTCAAACTGTCGTTGGAAGCATTCAGCCCAGCGCCCTAACCCTTGTTGTAGGTCATATATAGACTCAACATTGACTTTGCAGATTGACTAACTCACACGTGGATCTTTGCGACTAGTCTTTTGACTGAGAAAGAAAAGCTTCCAAGAGTTCCCAGTAGCATCGACTTAACCTATCTCGGTGATACAATTTACCCGCCATACTTCGCGATCTTCTCTTAAATGCTTCCGCACCTCCGGAATAGTCGCCTTGCAGGCCACATTGTACCCACTACTGGATGGAATATTTTAGCGGGCGTCGAGCAGTTTTGATGATCGCAAAGAGAAACCAGCGGTTGTACACAGCACATGTGCCATTGTGATTTAACGGTCTGGCGATTGGATGTCAATAACAAAAACAAGAGAGCAACGATAAGTGTGAGCCACTTGTGTACCTTCTGTTTCAGATATGTTCATTTGAGTTCTAAAGCCGAGCGGTATCCAGCTGAAGTGAAATGCAAAAGTGGCATACAACAGCGAACCATCGGAATCCATGCGGGTGCTACAAATTGGCTTGCAATCTTGGAAACAGACACGTCATGGGTAGTTGACAACCTTGTGATCAATCTTCGACCGGGGGTGCCCTGACAGTGGGCGGGTTGGCCTGACGCATTGACGCCTGGAAATTCGGAGGTAAGTGTTTGTCAGAAACAGACGGCTCTCAACACCAAGCTGCTCTGTCCGAGTACCTCAAAAATGCGAGCCACTTATTTCGCGTTCATCACGGTTTAGCGTGACTGTTAGAGCGTCAAAGTCTCTAACTGATATGAAAATGTCAGCACGCCATGCAGTGTGTAGAAGGTTAGGGAGCCGATGATGATGATCGTTCGTGGCTACCTTTGTACTATGGCCTATGGGGTCATATACAGCAACGGCAAACAGACAGCGTTTGTGATGGACGCATTTAGATGCCTTAACCATACCTTCAGGTTTGACAGCGCAGAGACTGCAGTTGAAAAGAATCCAATCAAGCAATGCTGCTTCTGCGTATGCGCTTCGGGTAATTACAACACAGGCTTGGCTAGGGTCACCAGATGAGCGCAAAATGTACCCGCAAGACGAAGCGGCTGACAAACATTGAAGAGGTAGTACTCAGCTAGAATCCGGGGGCTGTGCTTCAGCAAGACAACAAGAATCGACGGTGAGATGTCCGAAGTACTCGAAATAGCAGATTGCTGGCCTATTTACATAAGCGTTTGAGCATCAAAGGTGACAAACTTAAAGGTTATTTCGCGAGGGATCAAGGACTTGTTTCTTTCAGGTTATAACTTCTATCGCAAACGGCAAATGATGTGATTTTTTCAATTCTATCCGAAAACGGGAATGGGATATCACCATGTATACAGTAGACCGAAAAATAGAGGAAACGGAGACAAATTAATTGGGTGCGGTAAAATACGACATGGGGGCAAACGTGACTGCTTATTCGTTGGGAAACACTAGTGACAGGGAGGGGGGGGACAAAACTCGCAACTAATGTACGTTCGAAGTTTCATAATCTTGGAGGCAGATTAATTCTGGCCTTGGAAGGGTGAACCATCGGTTTGAAGGCAACCGAAACCTAATCCATAGGGCATCAGAGCGCAGTAAAAGGTTCGCAGTCCACTAGGGACAGACGACGCGGTGGTTTGGTTTGTACGTCTATGAAAGATAGTCCGCCTAGTCGGGATTCCCAGTGCACCCTGCAGAAACAGTGCAGAATTTCGAAGACTCAACAACACTGACAGTTCGAAGGTAGGAGGTCTGTCCTGCTAGGAAGTCCAGGACCGGTAGAGCTGTGAGACGCACGCTCCCTGTTGCCGGGATCTGGCTTCCGAACTGGTTAACACACGCTTCGAATGGAATCAGGTTTTTCAAGGTAACTGACAATCCTTGAGTACCCATGACGGATGATGCCACAGACGTGATTCGTACGCCATCCTGAGGATTTGTCCATGATCAGCAGCGAACGGGGACGTCAGAACGCCGTATGGGAGACAAACCAAACGAATGGCATGCTATCCGGAAGCTCGTGGTTTCCCGTTGAGGACAGCGAAACCATTTTGTAGCGAAGTAGCGTACTCTATTTTGCAACCTGACTGTTGACCATGAATCAACCAGGCTCCCGTAATGAAACTGCCAATTGTCTCCGACTGCGTATTCTCCAAAAATTCCGTTCATTTTGCAGCTGGCCCTCAAATACAAAGTCTTTTCTCATTTCGCAGTATAGGGACGCACTCGGTGGTGTTGAGCAAACCCAAAAGTTTACCCGGCAATACAATGTTTGGAGCTAATGTTACTCAATTTCATGACAAGCACACATTGCATGACATCTGGTGCACTGGAGGTCGATAGAAAGGCTCCAATGGAAGACGATTTTCACAAGGAAAGAGACCGAAATTTCATGCCATCATTGTCAACAAACGTTCTGGAGTTGTTGATCACCAAATAACACCTAAATGTTAACTATGCACGGACCACACGCAAAAGACCATCGAATTCAAGAAAAGCCTTCTAGCTGAAGTACCAAAGACTCCCATGTGAATATCGAAATATTTGTTATAATGCACGAATAAAGTTGAAGTGGCATCAAAAAGTCGAGCGCACCCTAAGAAATCTGTTAGATGTTTTCGTAGCTCGTATTCTTCAGGAATTTTTATCTAGGATCTATATAACAGACCTCTCTGTAAAGTGCTCCGCATGGGCGAATCAGCAAAGCGGAAACCTGTAAGGATACCTGATGGGTTTCAAGAGTTATTGGAAGCTTTAAGCTACGACGTCTTAAGAGCCCAGCCCAATGATGTGCTTAGGTTTTGTATTGAGAACCTGAAACGCAAACTGGAGGAAGGCAAGAAGCAAGGTATGTTTGTTACTGTATGAATCATACATTTAATTGCGTGTGTTCATGATAATATATATTAATATATATATTAATATATAAAAAATGAGCTGATATGTGATTGCTTAATTACGTTAAATTCGGCGGTAAATTTACCATCACTGGTGCTCAAAGTGGACTGACTAGGGGAATGTAGCAGATGAGCAAGGGGAAAAAAATAATTTTTGTGCGAAATTATTATGAGCAAACAAACTCAGACTGTTAGCAAAGTGCTTACCATACACCGTTAATAAGAATGTGGTGTAGATATATCTACACCGCATTTTATAAAAACTGACTTTCAGCTGAAGTCACCGCTATTATTATGGACATCTGGGGTGTAAATAAAGAACGTAAAGGTTAGTAAAACCGTTTCCGTCGATAAAATTCCAGCTGCCAAGCGTTTATTATAAGGAATCAATTCAAGAAGCAGGAAAGTGATATGTGTGCGACGGTAAGCTGGGAAAACCACCAAAAATATTGCATCTACTGATCACAATTCACCACCAGAGTACCTTGAATGGTATGAGTTAAAATAAACGAGTGAGCGCGAACAAAACCGAAATTTAGCTGAGTGAATTTACAGTATCCCCTAAGACATACAAATGTTAGAACTGATTCAACAAAATAAAACCCTGTCGGTAATCACCATCGACAATCGATCGACAATGAAAAATCAGAATCCAGCGCGTTGACCCCTTGTATTATCACCGACTCTCGAAAATAGAGATCTGTACTCAGTACAGAGTGTAAAGTTCAGACGGGCTATGGCCGATCAATTACGAACAACGCAACGAGTAGACGAGAAATATATTGTCGACACGTGAAATCGACGAGAGCAAGCGAAAAGCGAGATGAAACGTCAACACAGCAAAACGTCACGCGAGCAGGCACCGGAGCAGAAACGTTCGAGTGCGCGGGTGGTCTGCCGGTAACCATACTCGTTCAACCAAAAGTTTAAACGCATACAAAATGTGGTGGAAGGGAGAGAGTACAAATGCTAACTGTAACTTCAACACAGTTA
>QNGE01001979.1:46877-97497 GCA_008508345.1 Paragonimus westermani | reverse complement strand
AGAGAGAAACATCAAGCTAGCGAGGCACGGAGCGAGTTGTGTTTTTAGCCCCGGACCGGATGTTACAAAATGGGTAGCTTGACTAAAGCAGAAGGAGATGCAAAGCCAAAATCATCGAAAATGTACAGATCAATGCGACTATCAAGATATTGTTTATTATAATCGCTGCATAGCTCTCCCCAGAAGGCTAGTAATTATTACACAGGCCTTTGTTATTGCCGAGAAAATAGAAGACTCACATACCATGTCTTTTAGACTGATCACAGTTACAGAATGATACATGCAAAGGATGATTGCACGTGATAGGGAATGTCAANTCTCCCCAGAAGGCTAGTAATTATTACACAGGCCTTTGTTATTGCCGAGAAAATAGAAGACTCACATACCATGTCTTTTAGACTGATCACAGTTACAGAATGATACATGCAAAGGATGATTGCACGTGATAGGGAATGTCAAAGTTCGGGGGTGGAGGGAGGGTCGGTCCAAAATAGTTATTGCGCTGGTATGGTACATTTGTATATATTATTTGGTCTTCCGTGCGTTCCTTGTTTACCGCAGAGGGCTGCCCAACTTAAAAATTCTTGAGAAAAAAGGGGGCTAAGTTTGTCCAGTGCTGTACGATAGGTGGATGGGATTTGTCTCTCCACGCACCATGTCCGGATCGTCTGGAAGAAAGAGAAAACACAGTGAAGTACCCGCAGGACAGGCGGAAAAGGATAACTCACCATGTCAATGTATCCGGTGGGCTAAATAATTTCACAGTCGACGTTTCATAGACATTATAACTTCGTGTGTCACTGCCTTTGGTTCCCCCTTCTTTTTTATTATCCTGCCTACAGGTAATAGACTCAAAAAAGAAAAAGGTTGGTAGGCGAATAAACCTGATCTCAAACAATGCCATTTTGTTTGTGGACCTGGCATTGTATCTAGAAACTGCAAAAGCGTAAGAATCAATAGAGTTCGTCGTATTTTTGCGTGCAAAAATATCCAAAAATTCACAAATGAGCAGATAGTCGGTTAGCTTTCGAATGAGAAAAACATTTTTGGTATCGGAAATAGTATCGCTAAGTCCACACATACCATAGCTCAGAAGAGCAGGAGGATCAAACGACAAGTACACAGGTTGGCAAATTTATGTTGGAAAAAGCTCATTTCCAAAAATAAGAAATGTTAGCATACTCTGCAGAGCGTACGGGTTTGCGCAGTTCCCTAACAAGACGATTATCCTTAGAGGTAACGGGAGCGGGGGTCGGAGTTGCGGGGGTATTGACGACTGAAGAAGGTTCCGGCAGGTAGAACGCTTTCTGGTGCCACCAGGGATTTTGGGCGAGGAACGCTAGATGTCAACGCAGGCTTGGCTGGGTGTTCATTTATAAATCCTGATTTCAGCCTGTCGACAGAAACTACATCGCATTCGGAGTTTCGGCTAACGGTGAAGGTTATCGTGTCTCGTGGGACGATACAATAGGGGTTGGTGTATGGAGGTTGCAGTAGTCGCCGCAATTCACCCGTATGTAGAAAGACGTACGTACAAGAGGATAGCTTATCTTGCACGTGCACGGCTGAAGAGTAATCTCTAGGCTGTACCGGACGCAGCTTTCGCATGTGGTGCGCCAAACGAGCTGTGTAGCTAACGTTATCGAACGGTTCTGAAGGCGCAGGTAAAACGAGTTCACCTGGTAATATGTGTGCAACCAAAAACTAGTTCGACTGCAGCAGTGTTTAGGTTCTCTTTCACCGTGTTTTGCAAGCCTAAAAGAACTGAAGGCAGTGCCTCTTTACACAAGACATTGGCATGTGCGCTCGAGGCCGATTTTAGCTGGCGATGGAAACGCTCTACCATTCCATTTGCTGCCAGGTGGTCAGCCGTAGTTCGGATGTGCTTGCTCCCTAGGGTATTCAAGAGTGTCGCGAAATGTCCTTCAAAGTGTGATCCACGATCTGTGGTCACCACTGCTGGACAACCGAATTGTGCCACACAACGTTCCAGAAAGGCGTTGGCTACTGTTTCTAATAAGCAGTTGGGTAGCGGTATGGCTGCAGGCCATTTTTTGAAGCGGTCAACACACGTCAACAAATAAGTAGAGCCATTTGAAGGTGGTAAGGGGCCTACCAGATCGAGGTGCACGTGGTAAAAACGTGCGTTTGGCAAAGGGAAGGTACCGTGGGGGGCTTTTTGTGCGATGGCGGACTTTGGAGCGTTGGCATTGGAGGCAACAACAGCTCCATTTCCGGACGTCATTGTTTATCTTGAGTCATACGAATTGTTTAGTAACAAGTTTGACTGAGACGCATATGCCAGGATTGGAAAAATTGTGCAATGTCTCAAACACTGCGCGGCGCAAAGATGCAGGACGAGGTGTGCCCTCTGAAGTGCCGCAGAGAGAGCTCTGAGAACTCTGTGAGAGCTCTTTTGGCGAAGATGCTCGATCTCAGGGTCAGTGCTTCGTGCGGCAGCCATGGCTGCCAAATCGATACTGTGGTCAGCGGCTGCGCTGAGGTTGGAAACGCATTAAAGAACGTCCGTGACAGTGTTTTCGGCACTTGAGACATGTAGATTAGCCGTGAACTGAAAGATATAGTCCAGCTGCCCAACTCCCCTCGAGGAATGCCTGTCGGATGAAATGTTTAAGGAATAGGCTAACGGTTTCTAATCGGTGTAAACCGTAAAGATCCTGCCTTCCACTGAATGGCGAAAATGGCGGATGCCTGAGTAGATGGCTAACAATTCCCTACCGAACGTGCTATAGCGGGATTCCGCAGGTTGCAAGCGTTTGGAGGAAAAGTTAACGGTTGCCACTGCTTTCCTACGAGCTGCTGTAAGACAGCACCAACGGCTGTGTCCGAATCATCGGTCAAAATGGACAGTGGTGTGTTCGGATTAGGATGAGTATGGAGAGCTAGTTTGGCTACCGCATCCTTGAGCTTAACGAACGCCGTGCGTGCAGCCTCGGTGAACTGAAATTTGCGTTCGCCTCTGCGGAGAAGATCAGTCATCGGCTGCATTATGTGCGCACAATAAGGTATGGAGCGTCTGTAGTAGTTGACTAGACCACTAAAACGACGAAGTTGCTTAAAGGAACTTGGCTCAGGGTATTCACGAATAGCTCTAACTTTATCCGTGAGTGCGGCGATTCCCTTTTCTGAGGTCTTATGGCCCAGAAATTCTATTGCGGTTCTACCTGGCTCGCATTTGGTGGAATTAACTGTGACACCGTGTTAGGTCAGACGTTCCGGTAAGGTGCGGAGATGAGTAACGTGTTCTTCCTGTGAACTAAAACGTCATCCAGATAAGGGTAGACAAAGTCCAGGCCACGTGTCACTTCATGTGTGAAGCATTGAAAAGTTCACGTTGCTCAAACCAAATGGCATTCGAAAAAATTCGAAAAGACCAAAGGGGGTTATAACTGCGGTTTTGGGTATGTCTTCTTTGGCTACCGGGATCTGGTGATATGCACTTACTAAATCCATCTTGCTGAATACGGTTTTTCCACGTGAGCAAGTCGTTAAATCCTGCATGTGTGGGATTGGATACTTGTCAGGGACGGTTGCTTTGTTCAGCCCGCGGTAATCACCGCATGGGCGCCAGTCACCTGACTTCTTAGGGACCATGTGCAACGGTGAGGCCCATGGACTTTCAGAAGGGCGTATTATTCCGAGTTCATGCATGTACTAGAACTCTGCCCTGGTGAGTATGAGTTTGTCAGGAGCCAACCGGCGAGGTCGTGCAGAGACGGGGGGTCCCTTGGTGCGGATATGATGTGTGACACTTGAGGTCACAGGTGGGGATATCGTTCGATGTGCAAACGAGCTGTGGGAACTCAGTAAAGAAGTTCACATATTGTCTGGGGGCGGCGGGTTGGGCATATATGGGTGTTATGGCCGCAACTGTTGCATGCGTTCCGGGTATGCTTAGTTCAGTGCTGGAATCGATTAACAGACGGCGTCTGGTATCAACCAGAAGGTCGAACTGCCGGAGGAAATCAATGCCGATTAAGGCCAAAGGTACATCGGCGATTGTGAACACTCAGCAGATTGTACGCCGGAGGCCCAGATTAAGAGTTAAGGAACGCTGTCCATAATTAGGTATAGGAGTGCCGTTTGCCGCATGGAGCTATGGGCTGCAAGGGTGTGATAATTCGTATTTTTTAGACGGAAATACACCAATCTGTGTCCCGATATCAATCAAGAACGTGTTTCCATATCTACATCCTTCACAAATATGAGGCGGCAAGGTGCAACGCCAACGGCGTTAGTCGCCATTACGGGCCGGCGTTAAAGTTTCCCTACTTGGTCGCTAGATAAGTGGACGGTTTAACACACTTGGTGGATTGCGTGCCGACACGTTGGTGATACCAACAGTAGCGGTCGTTTGATTGCGACGTCGTGAGCCTGGGTGATCTTCTAGGTCGGCGGCGTCCTGAACGACCTAAAGGGATTCTGCTAAAATTGCGGTGTAATGCTGCGACTCCGGCCCAGAGTGCTTCTATGTTCGGTGCTTATGTATACGGTTCACGTTCATTATGTGACGGCACATCTCTCACCGGACCTGGCGCTTGTGTTGGGGTGATAACCTGGTTGAGGAGCGGTTGAAAATCTTCTACTACCTGGTCGGCTATCTCCGCTGCCTCCGCTAAAGGCTGTGATCTCACGATATATACAATCGCCTGCGCCGTCTCCGGTAGTCTCTGTATCCATAGTTCGCGCAGGAGAGACTCATACATATGCGACGTGCCTAGTAGTTGTTGCGTCTCCCGAAGTAGGGTCATGGGGCGTTTGTCGCCCAGCTTCAGCTCGTTAAATAGCTGTTGCAGACGAGTCTTTTCCGACGGGGTGACTCGCTTTATTACAGATCCCTTAGGAGTTTCGTAGTTATTCTCTGTGGGCTGGCTCACTAACACATCTCGGAGCTGTGTCATGACCACTTTCGGCAAACGAGCAACTAAATGGCCGAATTTAGCCCGGTCAGAGGAGACTCGGTTATTGAGGAATTCTGCCTCTAGGTGTACGAATCATAGAATAGGGTCCATCTCTAAGAACGGTGTGACTACCAGTGATATAGCTACCGTGAGATACTCGAGCGGCTTAGAATCGTCAGCTGACATGAGTATGACAAGTAACAGTTGCACAGTGATATATAATTGAAACGGTGATATAAAAATAATATAAAGAAAAAATATATAACGAACAAAAATCCTTCCGGAAGTGCAATGCAAAATAACGATACGGAGCGGACTCACCGAAAACCGGCAAAGTGCAACCATGTGTTCAAATTATTATCGGGCTCACCAATTATTGGAAGTGGTTCAACAAAATAAGACCCTGTCGATGATCACCATCGACAATCGATCGACAATTAAAAGCCAGAATTCAGCGCGTTGACCCCGTGTATTTTTACCGACTCTCAAAAATAGAGAGTACAGAGAGAAACATCAAGCTAGCGAGGCACGGAGCGAGTTGTGTTTTTAGCCCCGGACCGGATGTTACAAAATGGGTAGCTTGACTAAAGCAGAAGGAGATGCAAAGCCAAAATAATCGAAAATGTACAGATCAATGCGACTATCAAGATATTGTTTATTGTAGTCGCTATACATTTATTGTGGATTGTTGTCAGGACGAAAATGAGTCAAATTCATAGCAATTAAGTGTACAGTAGAAGGCTGGATGTGGCTATACTGAGGAAATTTTGAAAATTTTGACACATTGCCTCACCCCTGCTGTGTAGTCATCCCCTGTTTGTATGACTTGTAAACGATGCTTTTGACCAGAAGAAGAGTACAATCCTCTGTTTACAGAGAGTACGGTCCAAAAGAAATTATTTGTGTGAAGATAAATGTACATTCCAACCAACGGGGCTCCTCAAATTATCACACTTGTAGTAATATAAGACACTGCCTTCGAGAGCGTACAATCAGCAAGAGCGTTTAACTGCAGCATTGGATCGATAACACTGTAATAAGTAAATAGAAACTCAGTTTCACTTAACTGGTTCTACACTGACGTGGTCCTCATTACTGGGGACAAATTATGGATACAAACCAGTCTACACTAAGTTTTCGGATTACTCGCAAGAGCTTTCCGCATAACTTGACAAAACGTTGACCATGCAGATTGCAGAAATAAACAGCACAGATAATTTATACACTCCTGCAAGCTGAAATGTGACCACGATTGGGCGTCGTGAATACAACTGTGAGATAAACATTAGTACGCCAGAGGACGCACCAGCACAAACCCGTGTAGCGGAATGGCATGTAAGCACATCAGCATACGGAAATACGCAGAAGCCGGATGCGACAGACCATATTTTGGATGACTGCAGCCTGACAAACAGCAGTGTTGCCTCCCCCTAAGTTTGCAAGCTTATCGGACAGAAATCTACCCTAAACAGGTTATTTACCTAGGTGGCCAAAAGTGCCCAGTTTGAAGGACGTCGTATTGTTACACTCTGCGAGTACGACCTTGAATAATTTCACTTAAGCCGTGTATACAGAATGTTTACATTCACAAGGAGTTTGTATAAATCATACTGGCAGAAATGACGGCTGGGTTAAATGTAGTATCCTAAGCAGCAAACCCCACGGAACACTGACAAAATGGGAAGTATGCATCATAACAGCATACTTGCCTTTCGGTTGAGAAAAGAAATAAACTTATTGGACCAAACCAGAGCTAAGTAGGACTTAATCTACCGTATAGCTTGTGTGATGTCCCTGATCGCAAACAGAGAGTGGCGATTAATATGAATGCGACTAGGAGTGGTCATAACATGTGATTAAGTGGGCTGAATTAGCGATAGCTCGAAAATGCCAAATTTGCTGCTCAAAATATTTTGGTGTGTACAGCACACGGTCAACGGCGACAATTAAAAACGTGTTGGTTTGTTGGAGCTCTTTCTATTGTTTCAGCAGAATAATAAGTGCTCCCAACGGTGGTCATCTCTTAGAATGTAATACTTTCATGTTCATGTCACGCTGTGCAACATCTGTTGAATGGCTTCAAAATATTGGTTTGAAGTACTATTTTGTTTATCTAGTATTCACTAACCATTCAGAATTACAGGTCAAAGGCGATATATTGCAGAAGTCAAATATTCTATAGATGCTTGTATTCTTAATTGTAATTCAAAAAACGGTTACAAACATACCTGAAAGCAGTATCAATACGTTGTTGATCAAAAGTTAGCTCTGGTACAGGTAGTTGCGAACTAGCATGGGGATAAGTAATCAATCATGTGTTAGTTATTGAACTAGTAACTTCAACACATATCTTGAATACTCACTCGTTTGTTAAGTTTAGAGAGTATGTTGCTTACGCAGTACATGGACCGCTAGTCTGTGCTTCACGTGAGAGTTTCGATAATTCCTTGCATTAAGCCTTTCTAGCAACCTATCATTTCACTTGGATACAATTTTCTTGTATATAATCTGTTGCATGGTTGTTGGTAAATTTAAGACCAGAGAACGCTTGGGCAAATGAGTCACTACGTGCGGCCTCCGCTGCCCCACTTGTGGTTTCACTCTACTGATGAGCCTATTGTAAAGTCGAAGGAAGTGAAAGTATAAATAGGAGCATTTCGAACCTATCTGATCAACGTTAAGTGACTTGATGATGGCCCACGATGGAAGAAAATTGTTTGCCTGCCACGAGCTTGATAAAAAGAAGTTCCAATGGTAAAATCTAGGCTGTGGCGAGAAATGAATGTAGGTGATGAAAGATATGTAAAGTAAACGCCGGAGTAGATATCAGTAGACATTCATAAAAATGGAGTAAAAACCAGGTAACACCTTTAGAATAAAATACGCGAGAGAAAATTGGTATAAAAATGACGGTGGATCATCGCGGCGCCTTTCCGAAGGGAAGGCAGAGAATTCACGAAGAATTTATAGATTCTTGGCTCAAACCAATATTGAACAATAAAATTATATCAAAAAATATATGTCTAACACACTCGTCGTTATTTTTGTCGGTGTTGTTGGCTAAACAGTCTGAGACACACACAGCATTCACAGCTAAATTCGTCGGTAACACGCTGAGTATGTTGAGCTGGCAGGCAGATAATATGTATTGGTTACATATTTAGTAGCCAGTGAACATACTGTCGATAAATGGAAACAACGTTTGGGTAAACGACAAGGAAAATCAGGCGATGATATATCGTAACATAACACTAACGGGAAGCATGTATTGCACAGTCGGATGAGTGGAGCATATTTAGACCTCCTGACGAATTCATGACAATGTTTTAACGTGTGCAAACAACTACAAAACGAGATTGTGTGACAAGCGGCAGATAAGTACAATGAGTGATGAGTGAGGTGGTGATGAATGAGGTCGCAACAGATTCACCTAATCACATCACCACCACCCATGATGCCTATGCTATCTTTGCGCACAAAGCGACCAAAATCCCAGAAACAAAGCTGAGGGCGGTCTACTTTTTGAGTGCCCGACCAGATCACAATTCCTCGGGTAATGCAATTCAAAG
Organism: Paragonimus westermani; assembly: GCA_008508345.1. Classification (NCBI taxonomy): domain Eukaryota; kingdom Metazoa; phylum Platyhelminthes; class Trematoda; order Plagiorchiida; family Troglotrematidae; genus Paragonimus; species Paragonimus westermani. Next base: position 89,006 of record QNGE01001979.1, on the reverse strand, counting down.
TTGTAATCAACGCGATGTGTGCTGTATGTTGCAACGCTAAGGAAATCATTAGTTTTACTGACCAGCGGTTGAGTGCTCACAGAGGCGCCACGTCAGGATTCGCCCCTCAACAATTCTACGTATACATCTAGCCAAAAAACTCATCATAGCACCGAAATAAGCTCATTCCTCTTTAAATCGTCTAGAAAAAGTATTTCGTTGTTCAAAAATACGCAACACTTTCAGATAACCAGGATGCGGCGTATGTGCTGTTGATGATGACAGCTTAGATGACGGTTTTTTATGCCCCTTGGGTTCTATCACCGTATAATATCATGGAAAACGCAATGGCTCTGTAGACAGTGAGTTCGGTTTTCATCCTCCAACAGCGATTCGTCCAAGCAGGCTGGCTGATTGAGCAACTTGTGGCAGATGAGCAAACCTACCAACAAGTTGCTACCTAGTGAGCAGACCCCAATCTCCCCAATAATGCGGACCCGATAGGTGAGCATAGCCTCTTTTTCCAAAGAGAGGTGAAGTGAAATACCTCACCTTTGTTCATACTTAATCCTTGCCGGACCGCTGGGATCACAAAACGGCGGTCACTTACTTCCACATTTCTGCTGTGGATGTACATTATGTACTGTCACTTGCAAGGAACAACATGCGACTAGCCGAATTATACAATAATCCTGGAGCTTTGAAGCGCCAACTATTCAATAAGCGGCTATTCACATCGTCATCTGAGTTTTGAAAAATAATCGCTAGTAGTATACACAGACCTAAACCAAGTTATATTTGGGCTGGAAAAAAGTATGTGTTAAACAAGTGCAACATTGGAATAACCACAGTTTGATCCGCAAGACTAGGCCTACATCTTCATGTCCACCAAACACCGTTCAGCTAAACACCGTAACCTACCTGGACATCAAAACTCAACAAACACCTTTGACAATGCCTCAAGACTTGCGAGGGTAAACGTCCTGATGAAACCCACTATGAGACGACACAGTGCCTGTTCTCATTTATGATATTTTATCTGGAATCAGCAATCAGATAACACCATGTAAGCTTTACGGCAGTTGGCATAGAATGCACGGTGCTTAACAGACAAAATGGACTCCGATATTGCGAAACCAAGTAGACTTAACAGAACCCTACCAACTTCAATCAGCAAACCTATGCTCCAGTACCTTTCTACTATTTGTCCGGTACCCATACCACTAAATAAATATGACATGAACGCACCTTTCAAAAGGCGTGTAATTAGTTCCTGTTCACTTACGCAATAAACTATCTACGGCCAAACATGTTCTACATCTGAGTTGTGATAATTCAAAGCCTCCAACCTATTTCGCCTTCAACCACAGTCTTTCTATTTTGAAGTTATTCGCTAGCCCTCTGAACTTTTGTTACGGAGTCAGCAACGGCAAGTGAATCAGTATTGCCTTGTTGTAACAGGTCATTCATGTTTACCCAATCAGTGGTCCGGTACATTGAATGGGCTGTCAATTTCAATTAGGTTCTCACGACGTCTACCGACTTTGTGCAAGAAAAACCTGAGGCATAACAATGGAGCAATCAGCATTTTATTTTTAGCTAGCCGACCTTTTGAAATGACATTGGGTATCACAGTAATCAGGAGTTTCGTTATCACTAGAACCAGTAACGGATACACCGACAACTGTGTTCTAGATAAGGTCGTCAGTGCTTTCGGACCACTCTCGGCGATTTTGTTACCGGAAACCGAATACCTCGGGTGTGTGTGTGTGAATAATGGTACACTCACTCTGCTGGTACACGTTCCTTCGAAAATTGTGAATAGTGGAATTCCTTTATAACAGACGGTGATCCGACTTTTAAACATCGACACATTTAGTTTTCGCCCGGGCTTTTAGATCTGTAACAAACAAACACATAAAGGTGAATAAGTAGCCCAATGTTTACCAGTAGGTAGTAAGCAGTACACTGAGTCACGCGTATCATTAGATTGGTGTATACCAAACAGAGTGGTGCTGGATTACGGGCAAGTGATGGAACAAGCTGTAATGACGGCTTCACGGGTGAGCTCAAATAAAGTTAATACGCCAGTCCATCTGAAACCTGATATACCTGCTTGTCAACTTATGGGTAGCACAAAAAAGGAATGATAGATCAACGTTTATACGGACCACGCCAAAACCGTGGAGCCCAAGAACACCAAGCAGACTAATAGGTTACGCTGAACTCGCAGGTTAAAACCACCCGGAATGAACAGTGGACCGCATGCCGAGTCCGGCGAAATATGGTACACCATACAATTTTTTATCTGCATACTCGGTTGGCACATTATCCGACAGACAGTGTAGCAACAGATTTACTTTAACAAGATAGCAGGAACATGCACCGTGATACTGGTAACTAGCGATTAACCTATCGTCATTAAACTGATACGATCAGCAGCCGCAAAACAGACCGTTTGACTTCGGGCTCGCACTACTGCGAAGTTGATCGAGAGAAACATGTAACCGCACTTTCTCGGAATTTACTTTATTCCACAAGTTCAAGGATTATTATGCTACTTTGCAGCTTGGAGCCCAAGTAACCCGGATTCAATTAGCTAGTTACTTCAGCATTCAAATTAGGTCTTCCTTCTGCACTCAGAACCCCGGAACTGAATCAACCATTAAAAAGAAAAGAATTCACCAACTGACGATTAGCTTCTTTGGGATACTTGAAGAGATCATCTGTTTCTGCCTATCGGTTCTGTGCCGGTTCATCCATCTATATCTGGTGAAGGCAAAAGTCGAACTCACAGCCACTCTCTTCAAGCGTTTAAATTGTTGTACACTGTATACACCCTAAGTACGCCGATAACCCTGCCATACCAGGCTTTTTGAGTCATTACTTTCTCGATGGCTGTCTTAAGGAGGTAAGAGTTCGATTAGCGTCGATTAAGGTACTTTTTATTGAACACTATGTAATCTTGGTTTACTGGCTGGTTTCCACAATCAATGCTGTATTTTTTGGAGTTAGCTGAATCTAACAGCTTACAACATTTCAAAACAGTGTCGTGTGATTTATTGGCTCGCTTCACTGAGTTGTCTGATTGGTCAGTAATAAGAATAACTCAAGAGAGAGATTAACAGTTTCCGCGCTTGCGGATCCCGCTATTATTATGATAATCAGCTTCTGCTTTCAGTTACATGTAACCAGAACCACCAGAATCCTTATACAATACAGATAAAACCATTTTTGCCAATTTCTAGCAGTCTCCCTTGAAAAGTACACCGATTAACGGAGCCTATTTTTCACAGTGGGATTCAGGATTCTTCGTGCAATATTTATGAACAATTTCCATATAACAATGACAGTACTGACGAAATACTGAAAAATCTTGAGCACTGCGCTCGCCCTTTTAAATCAGTGTTGCTACTAGTCCATCCATCTTGGACATCGGCTTCAAACATAAAGACCACAAATAGGGCTTATTGATCAACGTACACACCAGTTTGCAAAGTTTATCTGATGGAGTAAAAGGGACTATCTCCCACTGGCATACTACGGGCTGATTATAAATGTGCCGTCATGATCGGTCACTCTAACCTGATGGGGGTACTGCTCATCACGAGCAACAAAAAGACAATCTTTCGACATCCTAGAAGAATTATATACATACAACGAATTACAACTATACAATATTTGAAAGAGTTAATTGGTGTACATACACAAAATACTAAGAGGGGGTATTTTAATTGGTAGTCGGCTGTCACCGCTTAATAATCTCACAATCGACCGCCGCATTCAGGTTTACAAGTTGATGTAGAGAACAAACAACAGAATTAGTTACCATATTCATGTAATGATGCTGAACTCCAAGTTTTTATGTGATATAATCAACAATAACATAATCGGATAGCAACTGAGTGTGGTACTCTGAAATGCGCAATAGTAATCGCAAGTGTAATTAGCTCAAGCTCGGAGTTATTTTCTACGCAGCAGCAAGAGCACAGCAAGTGAGGCAACGAAATTTGTAATATATATATATATATATATATATATATATATATAAGTTGTACTCACCAAATCCGCCACAGACTAAACAACACTCGACTTCGGTATAATTGTTACGCTACTTTTCGTCTGCACCCGTTGAATCGCTAGAAGCTTTCCAACAACTGAATTCCAATTGAAAATAAACTCAGAAAGAGAACCTTCGCTGTCATGTCGCATATCATTAGTATCAGTGCATTGAGTACAGTTTACTCAGCATGCTCATGGTGTACATTAACACCAGTCACAAACAGCGGTTACACTATTCAACTGGAAGGTTGTAGTTTACTACCGCAATAAAAACCACTACAGCAGATGTCGGACTGAGTGAGCTGACTCACAAAACGAGTTGCTTAAATAAACCTAAACTTAGACCATACCCGATGCCATCATTCAAGCCCTGACAAAATCCATAATAAATTCCGTTATAGTACTTACGAACTACTACTATGTAAGGCACAATAATGTCTATCGGCTAGCGCCCAATGCATATGGTGTCGGAAACGAAACTTTCACGCTTTGATTTTGTTTTTAAAGCATGAACGAACACTGAGTACTAAAGATCGATGTGTGTCACTAACTCAAACTCTTCCCTCAATGTCATTTTACTTGCAGTGTTAACCAGACAAGAGTCTAGCGGTGGCGAATTGGACCTGTCTAGTGAGTTCCTTCTGAGAAATAGCCATTCAATATATTGAAAGATGATTATTAAACTCGATTTTCTAACTTCTTCGTTCATATGCGAATAAAGAATGGTCGCATCTTTGCGCCAGTTCGTACCAGAAATCGGAGGAATATGAAGGAGTAAAGCTATTCTAAGATCAACAGTTTCTAGTAGATTTACGCTGGACGGCTAGAAAGCTTGTCGAAGTTTGGAGGTGAAATAAGTGTGTTAGTTGGACAATAGATAAAATTAGCATATTTTTGTTAGTCCCATATAAAAAAACGCACAATTGCTGGCGCCTAGAAAAAAGTTATACGTCTAGTCTTATCTTTTATACTACCAAAAAAAATGTGCAAACAACAAAGCCGTCTTCTCAATAAGACACAGTCAAGTGTACTGAAATGGTACTAGCATAGCATGACTAGGTAACGTTTTGATACTCAGTTAAGATAATCCATTGGAAGATAGACACAAAGGTAATTGAGTGCTTAACAACTACTGTTATAATGCTTTTAAGCGTTTACTTTCATCAATGCTATTTTCAGCTTGCTGTTATAGAACAACCGGCGAGTTAAAATAACGAGTATTGTAGTGACATGAAAAATATTACAGTTCTAGAATCGAACGGCTACGTAAGCTGTTTTACTAAACCTAATGTTCTTTTGTAGTGCCCGCATCACCCATTGAGCAGTTATCACCACATAGAAGTATGGCACGTCGCAGGGGAGTCGCAGCAGAGAGCTGGGATCCAGAAAACATTCCCGAAGCAGAAAAAGTGGTACACCCCAAAACAGAGGAACAGAAGAAAAGCCTGCTGGAGTCTGTACGGCAAATTCTACTTTTCCGCTGTTTAGACGAAGATGACCGTTTGGATGTGGTGGACGCAATGTTTGAAAGAAGAGTTGAACCCGACGAGGACGTGATCACATACGGTGAACCAGGTGATAATTTTTACATAATAGAATCCGGAACATATGACATATATGTCAAGATTAAAGGCCAGTTAACAAAAGTAACCCAGTACGTTGATAAGGGTTCATTTGGCGAATTAGCACTCATGTATAACACACCCAGAGCAGCAACCATAAGGGCGGTTACGGAGGGCGTCTTATGGGCTATGACAAGAGAAACGTTTCGAACGATTGTGTTATCCAAAGCATTCAAAAAAAGGAAGCTGTACGAAAGACTGTTGGACAGCGTTGATCTTCTACAGGCGCTGAGTTCGTATGAACGCATAAGCCTTGCGGATGCCTTGTACACAAAAGTGTTGGAAAAAGGAGATCCTGTATTTTTGCAGGGCGACGTGGGAAGCGAAATGTACTTCATAGAATCCGGATCAGTGGTCGTTAGAATGGAGACAGACGGTGATCCACCGGAAACTGTAGAGTTATGCAGCCTGGGACAATACAAATATTTCGGAGAACTAGCGCTACTGACAAAAAAACCACGGGCTGCATCAGTATACACTCTGGAGCGGACAAGGTTAGCTGTCTTGGAAGTGGATAGTTTTGAACGAATATTAGGCCCTTGTCAAACCATACTGGAGCACAAAGTAAAAGAGTACGCAGATAGAAGGGAACAGTTAACCTTACACCGAATTTTGTAAAACCACGTCCTATTATTCACACTAATCGAAGTAGCATAAAAGGGATTTTGCTTAATTTGTTTGATTGGTAGCAATTCCACAAATCTTTTTTCTGTCGGTTAGCCGGCATCCTAACACTTTCTTTTCAGTTAATTTGATTTGTTCCACCGAGGCAGTTATTATTGAGCAGCTTATACTCAAATAAAGGTAATCGCTCAAGTATCTTCATTTTTTTTTTAGAGTAGTTAGCGTATACCCGAGATGCAGAGAAAGCCGCCCAGCAATGAACCGTGCAATCTATACTGTGTTCGACTTCCGCTGTAAAATTTACTTTTAAGCGTCGAAAGGTAATCGATGTAACAGCTGAGACACCAAATCGGACTTTCGCACAGTCGATTAATACATTCGGCCGTCTAGTCTAATCGACAACACTTATGAATCAGGGCAAGTAAAATTCGACCTGTAGTTTCAAACGGTACATTTGTTTCGGCGAATGTCGTACAAATAAGTACCCTTTAATAAGTATGTACCACCACTTGTCTTTCATCACTGCCAAAAACAAGTCCTGCAAGTGTGGCTACTCATAGCGAAATGTATCGCCACACTAATAAACATTATGATGTCCCTGTACTCCACAGCCAACTTTTTTGAGGGTTTAAAAGCATCAAAATTGACAATGCATCAATATTTGCAAACAAAATCCACTTTGTATAGAAAGCGAAACTACCGGTATTACGAATGCTAGAAAGTGGTGGTTAAACGGCTAGTGTTACTTGTAGGAAAAAGCTTTAAGAACAGACGCCCACCAGCACGAAAAGCGCGTTAGGCAACTTGCTTGAAGAAATGTGACAACTTAGAATCATATTTGGAACAGCTCTGGGGGGAGTGAAATTAACAGTCCAATTAACAGTACAATGTAGTCTGGCTAAATACAGCTTAAATGTGTATCGGCAGCCGGGTAACCCAATGAAGCACACACAAAAAATACGTGAACAATCTTGTCTTGAAATGGTACAGACGCCTGTTAAATGACCGCTGGGACAAGTGGGCGATGCTGTTCAGTCAAAACCTCTGGTTTTCGGCTGGTTTATCCACAGCGTGTAACAGGTCCCTACCATAAAGAACTGTCCCAACGCTTTGTGACGAAGTGAAATAGAAGCAAATGAGCGAAAATGAGGAGTAATCTCGTCAAAGTGCTTTAGTTACCACGGTACGTCGCCGTCCGGCTTGACAGTTAATATAGAAAGACGGAACTGAACGACCGTAGGAAGTGCCAATAGGGTACCAACCCGAAAATGTACTCTGTTCACGTGGATCCGTAGCATTTTAAGGTGCAGTAGTCTTGGTGGGACTAAGCTACTGATCAAGAGCTCACCCATTTTATCGGTCCTTATTGGATAGTCTTGTTCAACTCGCTGAGTCGCACTCGCACCGACAGGAATCTATGTAATCTAAGAAGCAACGGCTTTGCTAATGAAACACTTGAATCCTCAGGAAGCGATTTCTACCGTTCTGGTGTCTTGTGATAGCAATCGGTCTGATAAACTGTGGTCACTTGGGGGTTACGATGGATAGGGTTTCAGGGCTGGTAGGCACATATTTAACATATCAAAACGAAACGATCACGAGAGAAACAGAAATACTCAGAATTTTTTGTTGCATTACGTAGGTAGTTGACTGTAATCACTCGCATATTAGCCTATAAGGTCGAAAGACTAACGGTGGAAAGTTGCAAATCCAATATAGTTCAAAACGTGCCGCTTGGTGTGGCGGTAGTCAGAACCCGACAAAGTCAGGCGGACTCTTTAGGCAACAGCACCAAATAAGGTCATCAGTGAGACCATATTGTAAAGCAGACGAGTCGGATTCTGTGTTGGACTACCCAAGGCAAATCCTTCTGCAAAATGACTTGAAAAGAACATTGCCATTCTACAACTCGGTCGGAAAAATTTTCAATCCAACACGCCCACCAATTCTTCTGATTGCCCTGTAACTTCAGATGATTTAGTAGTTATTCTAGAGTCGACAGATGGAATTTTCATTGATCACGTTTACCAAAAAATTGGTCAACAGACTGCTTTGACGAAGTCCGGAGAATCAGTCGTGCTGCGTGTCCGAAACTCAAAGGTATGACCCTGACACAATCGTTCACTTGAATCCACTTCTCGGGATGCAGGAAGCGCATTACTGACATTTACAATTGATGATGGCCATTCGAGTGTTTCTTTCAAGGAGCCTGATAACATCGAAGAAAACTCCTAAATATAGGGAGAACCGGTGATCTGCGACCATCGAAGAACATCTCACTACAAAGCCAAACTAGATTTGGGTTCGTACTGAACTCCCAAGCAGTGCATTATTTACCCGATTGAGTCACCACGAACAGTTGTATGTATAGTGTTAAATTTTGCCAAAATATACGAGAAAAAGGTCGTACTCGATGTGCCGGCTTATATTTCGATGAATGATGGTTTGGACGCTGGTAACACGTTCCCCTACTGTCTGGAGCAGATTAAACTATAAGACATTCGACTAAAAAAGGGTATTTGAAGAGCCTACTCGAACAGCAAGCTCTAGAGTAGTACCTCGGTAGTGTTTATGATACATACTATGAAAGTAGTTAGCAACCTCGACAGACCCGCACCTCACAATTTACACAAGCGGCACGCTGTGTTCTAAAACGCGCTACAGTACGTGGAGACCATGTCATGCAAGTTAGCCGTGAACAGACGTCGCTGAAACGGTAATCGCCTGTAGGCGATGAAACCCTGTCAGGACACCTGAACTGAGGTAGTGCTGCTATTCGCCCCGGTTTGGCTGTTTGTTCGAAGGTCGTGCACTCTGGAACCTCCAACTAGCATTCGAAAGGAGACTGTAAATAATACTAAAGGTAGACAAACGCACTGTTCATGTCAAATAAACAAGTATTTGAAGACACTGAGGCAAAACAGCCATTATAAACGTCTGCTGTGAAGTAGGTTACAAAAAATATCACTTGATCCCACCCGATTTACAATACCCAAACGTCCACCAAGGTCTACATGACGCGCCAACTAACATCTTGCATAAAGACCATGGACGACCGGGAGAGACAAGACGAGACAGCTGGTTTGGGACTAGTAAAATCACTGTTCCACGATAAGCGATTGTGTTCTCCGTCAACCACGCGTCCGAAACATGGTACAAATCATCAGCCAATTAGATGTACCCAATAGATAAGCTAAACATATTAAGGACGTTTACATGAGCAACAAGACTCCAGCAGTCAGCTGTTGTTTTCCAGATTGTCCTCCATCAGAAGCCTATGGGACTGTGGTCATCGTTGATTGTAGCAGCCAAGAGCCTGACCACAACGTACTGCGGCTTAGGCCGCCGCTCACCTCAACAGTGAAATGGAATATCCTACGAGAAAACGTTGTTAGGAAAGTTGAAAAATAATGAAAGAAGACTAAGCGGAAGAACTGGAGATGGTGTGCACGTAAATCCGCCACAGGCTGAGGCACAGCATTAACTCGGATAGCGTTTCAAACCAGCGATTTGAGTGATTACGAGGATCCGAGCCAGGCGGGCGATACCCACACAGTTTGCTCAACAGAACGGTCAGTCTTCATACTCCGTGGTTTCACCCAACTGTTGGTGGTCTCAATATATAACGCCCAGTACGGTGAACGTTCACCTATCACACCGAGTACGTGAATCAACCAGGCAGGCCGTACATTGTGATCAGTTGATCGATTGCTCGAGCGTCCTGGAATCCGCGCCAGCGAAGGAGCACATTGCTCACGCGATCAGTCCACTTAGTGTGGGCTCGGGGGCGGAGACAACGATAGTGAGACAGCAATTCGGTTGAAATCTTCGCTGCGAGCAAACCACTTCCGAACCACACAAAACAACGTACATAAGCAATATACGCTATTTTTTCAGCGACAACTGAACGTCGTTTCGACGTCACAGATGACGAAGTTTGGCAGACAACTTGTGCCTTTGCTTTCCTTGCTGATTCCTCATCAGCAATATTACGAGCTGACTAAATGGTGCTTCAGAAGTGTGTGACTGTTCACAGTCTCGAGCGGATTACCTGCAACGAAGATAGAAGTGGGAACATCCAAGTCTTGAAGCAGCATTTTTCACTCTGGAGGTGAGAGGCGCATTCTGTGCAAACGAGCCCGGTCAACTCACCTTGTTCATCACGGTCCGCATGTCTTCGGCAGAAGAACTAATTAACGCAATGTCATCCGGATATTCCAGATCGGTCAACCAAGCACCAAGAAGCTCAACATCAAGCTCACTGGACTCCTCGAGTGCACTTTCTAGAATGTCGCCCACGACAAAAATGAACAACGGGATAATAGGACGTCTTTGACGAACACCACTAGAAATGATGAACGTCTACAAACCCTCACCCTGTTTTCAGAGTGAGCATACAAAGAATTCGATCGAATCACGTAATTCCCTTGTACTCCTTACAAAGGAGAAAGTTCCAGAGAGCGTTAAGGGAAACCGGATCGAAAGCAGTATTCTGGTCCAAAGAAACCCCGATCTTCGGCTGCCCATTAGTGCTAAGATCCATCGCAGTGCAAAAAACCTCGACCGGATCAGAATTTTGCCTGCCCTTCACTTCTCTGGCTTTTTCTGGGCTTAGTGAGCCAACGTAAAAGGAAGTCAATAATTAACTTAGAAGCAACAGACACTAGATTGATAACTGTGGTGGTCACAGAATTCGAAGTTCCTTTTTGAAGACGGGAATTACTGTTAAAAGGCATCGATCACGATACCTCTTCAGTCACCCAAATCATCTGGAAGAGTTTCGTTTGTTCGGGTGTCAACATCTCACCGTGCTTGAAGAGGAATGGAAAGAGGAGGTCTGGCCCAGGAACCTTATTACGCTCCAATAACTTGAGCCCAAAGGCCACTTCTGCTTCCGACGGGGGGTCGTCTAGAATGCAACAAATGACCATTCATTACCTGTCCTCTACACAATGTGCTCGTGGCCAGCTTAGCTGTTCTTCGAAATGTTTAGCCCATCTGTCAATTCGACGCAATTGACCGGTGACACGTGGGTCACCTTTTTCACATACGTTCTCACTTACACGGACTCGACGGCCAGTACAAATGAATAAGGGAAAAAGCTTTCTGCTATTCCCAGACAAAAAAAGATCTCATCTCTTTCGGTTGTTCGATCAGGTGGTGCTCATGGTCTTCACACAAGCTTTAAGTCCGCTTTTGTTTAGGTTCTCGACGGTCATCATATTCAGAACAAGGTGAAATCGAGCAACGCTTGTTCATGTTTATCGATGTGAGAGAAATCGAGTTCTGACGCAACTGAACAGCTCACTCGAAACAAATCTCTTCACAGCTATTGCGATTTGTTCCCAGTGCTCGTCAGGACTTCACACCTGACTCGAACTGGGTAACGTGTTCATCAGTGCTTGTTGGTAAGCGTTCTTTACACTCTCGCCGCCCGGGAGCCAATTAAAGATCTTGTGTTTACGAACGTACGTCCCATGGGCAAATGACAAAACAAAAAAAAGCACATACAACAGCTTGGTCCGAGTCCAGATGGTTGCTCCGAAAGACACGGCAGTTCTCAACAGAAAGGCGCCATTTGTAACTGACTGTTATGTGATCCAGCTGTGTCCATGGCTGAGAAGCACACGGTCTCCTTGTAACAGTACCTCTTCCTGTGTTAGAATGCGGTGTTTCAAGTATGGAGACCGTGCGGTGCGCACGGCTGAAGCGGTCTCTTGTCACTGTCAGTGCGCTGTGCCTCAACACCAAACATATCTTCTAGCCGTTTCTCCTCTGAAGAAAGACGAACATGATGAGCATTTAAATCGCCGCTAGTATGAGCATGTCTGAGTGTTTAGTCCGCCTCACTAGGTCAACGAAGGCGACATAGAAAACACCTTTGGCCGCATCAGAATAACTATCCTATGGGGCATACGCCAATGAAAACATAACGACTTCCCGACTTGCGTCGACCGACTAACCGATGCGTTGAGTATGATAGCTCATAAGCGACTATCCACTGCAATCCAATCACGCAAACATTACGCCGCCTTGGAAAGCATTGCCATTACCTCTCCACCTTTACTAACAGATTCAGCTTTGGCATCGCTAGAGATCCTGAGAGAGAAACGTTCCGTTCGACAGTTGTTTAGAGATCGGCTCAGGTGGGTAACGGTGCCGACAAGCGGCATACATTAAACTTGAGTTGATAGTACTTGCCAAAGCAGCTTGCTGACCGACTTGTTGGAGAGTGCGGACATAGACTGTGCTAGGGTTAACCAGTACTCTTGGCTTCAGAAAATAATTATCCCCGAGAACACGGAGAAGGCAAAATAGAAGAAAGTCGTAATGGGTAAACATTGTCACTGTCAGCAGAACGATAGTTTCCAATGTCTGTTATTTATGCCGTGGATGGGGGTTAAATTGAGGGACCCACTCTCTGACCTGCGAGACAAGAGGGCACAGGGTTTCCTCGGGGGACCCTGCCCGGAACCAATGACACGAGAGTTTGACCCACTTGGTAGTGAAGGGCTTGCCTACTCCGGCAGCACGGTGAATACTATTAATGTTTAATTCTGAGCACTGCTGCTTGCGTTTGATGTACTCAAAGCTACATCAGACTTTGGAGTGATACCAGAAGTTTTTGGACTATACTGGACAATACGCCGTTGATCACGGTCAACCGTTGGGCGATTAGAGTGCTTTGTTTGAGATTGCATTTTGTAACCCCCTTGTTCCTGGTTGGGAAGAAAACAATGGCGCAGCTATAAAAATTGTTCTGCTGTATGCCCACAGGATTTTGCCTCGCTAGATAAACACTCTTACGCGATCAGTAGTGCGACATACAACCCTATGAGTGCAACTGCTTTTCGTCTGACTGCCCACCTTTAGTCTGTCTGACAACGCTGCACCAAGAACGACCGAAGTCCTAGTCAGCATAGCACACTGTTTTACACGTTAACATGCAGCATATTGCAGCAACAGGAAAACAGACTAAACCGAATGTAATAGAACTAACGTCTTTCCTGTAACCTGATCTGATAAACAAAGAAAATTAACAGAATTAACGACTTACTAGACAGCTTCACAAAACCTTTGCTAGCCGAATCATGCAAATACAACAGTGTCCATCTAAACTACACCTAACTAATCAAACTGTAAACCCGTTTTTCGGACTGGCACCCAAGTTATATGACGTAAGATTTTGGCCACCCTCATTAAGAGGACTTAGTGGACACGTGAACAATCTTAATCATTGTTTGCATGCGAAAATCGGGAACCACTCATCACTATATCGTACAGCTGTAACCAACTCGTTTAAAACTTTTCGGAGATAGAGCTATGCAAAATAGTGGCGGATGGGCCCTAATTTTTCCACAGGAAAACCATTAAAATTGTACACTTTATGTTCGCCAACGTACTAATGAAGTGACCAAAAGGCAGAAGCGCCAGCAGTAAAATACGAACCAGGGCTCGTAGTTAAGATGCAAGGGCTAAGGAGTGAGGTATGTGGCTCGAAACGTGTTGTTCGAGGCTTGCAAATTTAGTTTGGTTTAAGCAAAAAATATCATGGATTTTACGATTTCCTTCCCATTCGAGTGGAAAAAATCAGATCAAACTGCAGAAATATATCACTGGTGAAAGTGGAGAAAAAGTGAACACTAAGACCGGTTTGGAGGAGCACTGATATGAATCCCACTAGCACCAACAGAAACATCCAGAGATTCCCGTCAATGAACGTAGTGCACAAGAGAGTGGCCAATCAAATCAAGCTAGAACAGGCATTTGAATTGACGACGAACAGATAAAATCAGCGACACGTTTGAACGAAGATCTGATGGACCGGATAATTCCTAAAGTACCTGGTCTTTGTACAGCAAAAAATTCACTCGACAACCTCTGACTGTGCACACATGAGGCAACAAACAGTTTAAAACCAACCGATACATTACAAGCGATTCAGGGAGAAATATTATATGTAAGGAAATGAGTCATGGAATAACACTAAGGGAATCCATCAAAATCGTCTTCAGATAACTCTTTCGCACTTTCCAGTTCTTGCTGTTCACGTTCGCGACGTTCCTAGTGGAAAGAAGGAAACAAACGACTCAGTTACCGGTGGTAAACGGACCTGAATTGGTACAACAAGTGAATAATCATAGTCGACTTAAATCCGAGCAAGCACGGTAAATGTTAGCAAAAGTAATCAGCAATTTCCTTTACCTTTGACCTGTGACTAGTGCTCTTTGTAAAATGTGTGGAAGTAAACAGCTGAATATTAATGAGCTATCGGCCAGAGAAGTGACACTAATTTAATAAGATTGATTTATTGAGAGATGTTTTGTGGCCGGAGCTTTTTCACCACCAAACTAAAGTAAACGTGCAACACAACTCAAAGTGACACAGCACACAATAACAACCAATGATAAGTAGAACAATGAATGCTCAAAACCTACAGACAAAACCCAACCAGAGGAAGTCAATGGAGCATGGTGGGTATGGTACGATCTATATAAATGACGTTAAGTTGGTAAACAAGTAATGTTCAAAATAATATGGAAGAAGGCGGACTAGCCAGCAGCTCACAATTAGGTGAAACTAGCCTTATACAATCTTTTTAAATCAGGACATTGGAACGACATTGGGTGGTTCAACAAGTATGCTGTAAAATTAACTAGGATGGACAAAATAGCATAAGGCTCATTTGTGCACACAAAAGCCTCAACAGATAGGTGCCACACATCCATTGCCCGCTGAGTCAAATCCCTGAAGAATACAACGAAATTAGAAAACAAAACTGAACACTCAAAATATAGACGACGGTGAGTGTGGAAAACTTGGTACTAATAACGATGTGTGTAATGCAAAATCTATCATGTAAAGTTATGTCGGACAGTGTATGGAGCTCGCGATTCAGCTAATCCAGTAATCCCGAACTAGAAAGCAACCTCCAGCTTTACCTAGAAGACAATCGTGGTTTGCACAAAAAGGAATAGCATCACATCCGACCGCTCATAATTATTCATAACCGCTGGCCCCCGCATCACACAAATATGTGGTACGGGGGCTGATCTGAAAAAAAAAGAAAACAACCAGTATAGAGTGTATAATTTGTTTAACTGCTTCATTCAGCTAGATTTTGATTAAATAAGTCCGGCTGGACCACGGTGCTTTTTGGGAAATCATGTTGATCATCCCAGACATAAGGCGACTAAACACCGGTAGCACGAATGCGCTTCTACAGAAAGATAAGGATAGACAGATTTCCAATAGTGAAAACTTCTGAGCAACCATCAGAAGTGAACAAAAACATGTTTGTGTTGCTTTCATTAACACTTCAACAGCAAAAATTCTGGCTGACAAAACACAAAATTCACAAACCTCGGACAAACTGCTTCGAGCAGCGGGCACAAGACTAGGATCTAACAATACCGAAGCGCGTTCTATAAAAATCCAATCCAGTCCCAATGAACCAGGCAAGGCGATGTTCGTTTGCCTGCTACCAAGGAGAAAATCACCAAGATGACTGCGTAATTCTGAAATAAACTGTGCAGAACTAAAAGCACAGTAGAGGACACCCTTGCTGAATGACCACCTAAGTAAAGACCACCCTGCAAAGCCGTCATCTTACTACGGTTTATAACTTTAAAAATCTTCATAACTTAAAATGAATACATCGAAAAACGGTTTTACCCTAGAAAAGTTCCGTGCAGCCTGTTTTTCACCACCTCATAGTCATTCTACTTGTAAGTGTGGTATGAACTCTAGGGAAACTGCAAATCGGATGAAAGATTACTGATTGAGTGACCTTGAACAAGGAAGACTGCAGATAACGGACGTGCATTAATAGTCCGCAGGTGTTTTACTTTTATCGAGAAGCTAAACTGCAAGTCTATCCTATTAGGAGGGAAATGAATAATTCATCACGAACTTCGATGTTCCACCGATACTTTACCACGATAAATATGACAATTAAAAGAAAGAGACCACTAGGGGCATGCGGACCCAATAATACTAGCCTAAAACAGAACAAAATGGCTCGTGACCCCTCAAGGAGAAGCAAAGCGTTCGAAAGAGAAATTCCGCACCCTTGGAGTTACAGGGTTAACTTTATCAACTTTTTCAAACCTAATAAATTACAAGGTTCACCCCTTGGTTAGTCAGATTCAGTTACCAAAAACACCCGTTAAGTGTGATTCACCCAAATGTTGACGTGAATTATTAGGGTACTGGGGAGTGAAATCGGCCAATAGTAAAACAGTTAAACATAGAAAAGGATCTATGAAGGAATAACTGACATACATTACCTTATTTGGATGATATTAAATCGGACTCAGAAGCTGACTGGAAGTGAATCAAGAGTATAAGAAAGCAACTCTTAGTGACAGTATATGTTACCCTTATGTTTACATAAAATCTCCCTCGCAATCCATTTCGAGGAAAATTATAAATTCCTTGAAAGGAAGATTGTTCAAAAGGCGGATTAGAAACCACGTTATCTTCAGTAGAAAGCTGTCCAAACCAGAATGAATACGGTAGCATTTGAGTAACTGCAAAACTGTACTCGTTATGAGCTCCATTGGCCCCCCAATAATTGCTAACGCCTTCACAAGTAAGGCGCACAGAACTAGGTGAGTAGGGGACGTAAGATAACAAGTGGTATATTACAGTACTGTACATATAACGCTGACTAGCGAACGTATAATCGTAGCACTATAAAAAGGAACGAGTAGATGGAATGAAACTAAGCTAGTAAAATCCTGATACTCCTACAGACGATACAGCTCACAACCCAAAATGCGCGTTGAGTCAGTCGGAAGCAAACACCGGATGTGTTATCCGAGATGTCAGTGGTAAGTAATCGTTGACAGTTAACAGTAACAAACCACACCGAGTACTGCAGGTGAGCATACACCAGTCGATTATGGGGTGGTACGGAACACATCAGAGCCAATGAAACTGACTGCCGATTACGTAAGGTATGTACCAGATCTGCCATCCGACAGTTGCACCTCATCAATGTTAGCCCTTCGATGCACAAGTGACTTGAAGTAATCAGCAATTGTCAAGGAATAATAGATGAACGCCTTAGGCCCGCAAAGATGCGGAGTATACTCGTCTCATCGTAAGAAGCAGATGCTCTATTACTGCCATATGTGACGTAAGTTTGCAGGAACTCTTGAATTTCGGTACGTAACTTTAAATGTATTCAGTTAAACCCACAACAACACTCGTAACGACCTAGGCTGACCAAACTATTAATTCCATGACGTACCATAATCAAGGGTGAGTGCAGTCACAGACCCTTGTTACTTTCAAACTTCAGATGAAAACCACACTTCATACTGATGGAGTGTCACTTTCTGTGAGTTATCAAACAGAAATCGGGGTAAAAGTCCAACACCACCGGACAATTAACTTTTGAATGCTTTGTCTATCACGTCCTTTATGACGAATTTGCGGAGGAACCGCAACAATGGGTGGTTTTGCAAACACTGCTGGAGAACCTATGGGCGTCAGCATAAAACTGAATGAGTTTAACAAACGTATTGGACACGTACTACTTTAGAAACTGTAAGAGCAACTCCACAACAGAACCAAACATCTGAGAATGCCTAACAAGTCTACATTTTCCTCCACCAGCTAAGTTGAAATGCTACCACTGAAAAACGATTTGGGTGATATAACCACGATCAGACGGGAAGCCGGTTCGGTTCTAGCTGTCTTGTGCCCTATAGAGCCAGGAAAATCCATGAGTCAGTCAAAACCACTAATGCCATACAAATGAGAAGCAGGATTTCGTGACTGGGACAAATATGTCGTGCCACTTTTAAAATGAGGATTAAGAAATGTTCGTCTTGGTCTGAGTCAATGTTCTTTTAGAGATCAGTTGAAGTGTTCAATTGACATCGGATACAGAGTGTAGTTACACCTCACATTACGCAAGTGGTTACGTCACCGGTCATCAGCTGTAGTGATGCCTAATTGAACCGCAAGCAGAAGTTAATTGGCCAGTGTTGCACGTGTACAGATGAGCTGCATATCGGATTACTATAACCACTGCAGATTGTTGGAAAAAGTACTTTTTCCAAAGAATTCGCCATATTTCCCAGGGGAAATGGATGTTTCTATTTTGGGAATTCGAATGCCCGCCACTATTCTCGAAAATTGGAGTTTCGCGCTTGCTTCTGATTGATTTGCTGAATGGCCTAGGACCAAGGCCGCCGAAAACCTACAAATACAGCCGCTGTAACCCACCGTTTTCGGGCTGAGCAGCAAATAAAGCTCGTTTGAAGGCCGTCTTTTTCCTTTATTGTTGGGGGGTTTTACATTGTGAGAGTTGAGTCCGGGTACTTGCGTTCTGATTATTCGTGTCGTTTACGATATTGTTGCGTTTCGTTCGTGATCGAGGTACTGCTCGCGGCCTTTGTTTGTCCTTGCCCTCCTCTCTCAGGAGATCGCAACACAGATCTGGCTGATATCGAGTTTTGTTACCTCTACAACATGGATGGGCTTCTTGGTGAGCTCCGTGTGGCTCTCAGAAGATTTTGTTGCTTCGCTGGATAGGAGCAATGAATCCGATCTAATTGTTAGGCGCTTAAAATTTCAAGATATTCCATCTGAAGATGCTTACCGATAGTATTTTCCACGCTGATGATAGGATATCACCGGCCAGTGTCGAGACGTTTGACATAACAGCCAAAAGGAAGTTGCCATGGCAGTTCAGCACGGTTCAGCAATTGGTGACGCATTCTCATTTGTGCGTACGTGCATGGCTGCCAAGACCTTGTCAGTCACGCGGCCCTTTTCAGCATGACCTGGTGACATGCACTCAAAATGGACAGAAAGCATCGCGTGAACTGTTCATGCGAAGCGCGTTGAAGGAATTAGAAGCCTCAGGTACCAATAACATTAGGTGAATTCAAGGAAATCCAGACCGAGGTAGCTTACTTGTCTAATCAACTGTACATAACGTCCAGGACTACCGGCCGAAATGTACTCGAGTGAAGACAAGTCTTGGTATCGACCTAAAATACCGGTTTTGCAGGTTTTCTCAATCCGACTCGCTTTTGGTGAAACATGGGCATACACATACAACCTGCACTGAGAGATCAGAAGTAATGTATGTGCATCGGTACGATCGGTAGTCTGTAACAATTTTACCAATGGCGACTGACGGCAAGAAGATCAATCCGAACCAAGTGCCGGCGCAGAGACGGAAGACGTCATGAAACACAGCGACGGTTTTTATAAGAAAGTTGGTAATCATCAAGAGTAAGCGGCAATCTGTGTACAGCCGAGGGAGATGCTAGTCAGCATCCGAACCAAGAGCGCTAAGAAAGGAACACTAAGTCTTGATAAGTCGCACCACCAACATGTGTCAAAATGCTTGATTTGCATTATACGGGATGTAAAACTGTCGACGAAGGTACTATCGAAAACATCCACGTCACAAATAATCGAGATCTAATTCGGATCGATAAACCAGTGAAGCCCACCCAATCGATGCGTTTCGGTGAACACGAAATATAACTTGATCATTGATTGAGTTGTCTAATCTTTACGTCACTGTGAGTCATATCAAATCACACATGAACCGGAAACTGCCAAGTGGACCGAACCTAAGCGAGAGCCGTGGAGTTCGATGCAATCATGAAAGGCAACGTCAAAGCATACATTCAGAGGGTTTATTAAGTAGAACCTAGCTGCTATAGCAACTTTTCCTAGTATTAAAGATTAACGTCTAGTAAATTCACTTTACACACACTTTGACTTCGTCGTAAGTCGGCGATCCATCAATATGAGTGGCTCGTGTATTCCTGCCAATGCTAACGAAAGCAATAAATTGCACGATAACTGATGCTGACAATCCAAGGTGGCTGCAAACGAGCAGTCCTGAAGCAGATTTTAGAAACTGCTCGAAAGTACCAAGCTGGATTATCCAGACTACATTCAAGAACAAAAAAGCACAAATGATTGAGTTCTTGATTTACTTCGCCATTGAGCAGCCTTCTGAGAAATCGAAGCCAAGGATGGGTTCCGATAAAATCCATTGTAAAGCAAACAGTGCTGTGTTTATAATGAACACAAACTCATCGGTCAACTCGTTCGCCTAGCTGCATTCGCGGGTGGTCTGTTTAACCTCATTAGATTGCGTGCCTTGTCTTGGGTCCGTAATGTTGATCCGATGATGCTGCTCGAATTCTTGGTCTTTTTTTCATGTGCGATATTGGTTTTCGTGTTTGGTCGTTCAAACGACATACTCTTATTTGACCTTCCTATCACATGACTACTGGCAGGTCTGTCTTGCTTCGCTGAGTGCTGTGAAGTCACGACAGTTCAAACTAATGATTAACTTCAGTCATTATTACAGTGCCTACTTCTGGATGGCAGTGTTATAGTTCACAGGGAGTACAGAATCAAATCCTCAATATATATATATATATATATATATATATATATATATATGAGAGAGAGAGAGAAGTATACATCGAAAGTGGACGATTTCAAATCCACATATGGATCCTTATCAAGCAAAAAATGTGCCGGAATGAGACTGTGCTGCCGCCCACGGTGTTCGCCTTTCGCTTCAGTGTCAACGATGCTGACGTAGTGGATACTTGTACCTGCGTGTCGACTGAATAAACTCCGCGAATACAGTTTCCAGAATAAGCTCTTTCCCTTTCATTTCTGCCCACACGTCCGCTTCCGCAAGAACCATGTTGGTCTCGCGACCTGTGTTTGTGCAGTGGTGTCATAGTTGTGATCAGGGATCGACGTGTCGCATCGCGAACTTGTGTTTGTGCATATGTGTACAGCTTCTTCCCTACCTCCTCCACACTCTGTTGATCACACCCGAGATATCGAACTGCGTAGACCAGGTCAGATTATTCAATTGGTTTCACACGATCCTTGACATTTAACAAAGGTGAGCGGAGGGTTGACTTCGGCTTGTATGATGTTTGGATATCCGATAGTTGGAGCGTCCTTTATGCTTCTTCAGATGTGCTGCGAATGACACTGTCGTTCCTGATTTGTTTTGTATGTTCACTTCTTGCGGACCTTCTGTTGGATGCCTTTGAAGAACTACTGGAGTACCCATTCGAGGTGAACAGTTTGAACATGTGTTCTCTTTCTTTTCATCTAAGTTCGGATGGGATACAGTGTGTATCCGCACGTCGGAATAATGTCTACATGCAGTTTCTAGGGTAACAAGCTGAATAGTTGCTGGTGAACTTGGGAATGATATCAGTTGTTGCTGGTTTATGGTACACAGGAATTTCGAAGTTAACATCGAGTTTTCTTATGACCGATACATCGAGAAACACTAAGCATATCTTTCTGGTTCTTAGCGCATAAAGACTAGTCCATCTATTCAAAATACTCAAGCAAAGTCACATACGTACGCGGTGGTTGTGGTATTTTGGGCTCCAGGGTTACCTTTGATTCGGTTGCTCGTTATGTTCTCTGGAACTGTCCCATCGCCAGGAAATGTTTGATAAATATGTTAATCTCATATCACTGTACAACCACTCTGCAAGCAGGACGAGGGGAGTCCGATATCCCCAGATCAACTTTTTCATGGATGACATTAGGGAAAGCAAGATTATCTCAGAGAGTGGTGCTGAGTTCTCTCCGGGTGCCAAACTGACCGGAAAGGAATGTGTGCACGATATTGTTCCGATTAACTCTTCTGCTGGGGACACCTTAGACAAAGTAAATTATCAGGATATCTAGGATGCCTCATGCCTGCATGGTGAGAAGTGAGAAGTGAGTGAGAAGCGAGAGTGAGGCGTTCCCACTTCCATGTTCTCTATAGCAAGAGGGAAGCCGAAGTCTATGGACTATCTCATTCATGTGGGTGGCATCACCTCATCAGCTCGTAACCCTCCCAATGAAGTGTCAACGAGTAGCAAGGGCAAGTATTACCTTTGCTAACATGCACTTTGAAGCGTCAGAAAGGCGTCCGGTAATCATTGAACAGACGGTTGTAGAATGCATGTGTATAGTTTATATTGTTAGGTGACTCGGAAGAGTGACCAATTTGCTGGGACAATGCTGACAAGCATGTAGTGTTTGTCTCTATCATCTGACCCACACCAAGTCAAACGAGTGTTTGAGCACCAAAGATGTTCGCCGGCGCGAAATCATAAAAGTAACAAGAAAGTAATCAGACAATAAAGGTGTACAGTCTGTGATGATGGGGTCACGTGCACCGCATACCAGCAAGGTGTTTAGACTACGATCATTCACCCGGATCTCCGATAGCTGGACAGAACCATGAAATAGTCGGACAACGCTACGCTTACCAAATAAGACATCTCCTCGTATTCGGTCGAGTTAGATCATTACATACCGCTTGCTCCATTGGAGGGGCTTCGTGATCACTCAACTTATCGTTTAGAACTGCTAAAGACCATGGCGATGTGTTGCAACTCCCTTCCTTATCTGCATTCACAGTACTGCATAATTAGGTTTATTTGTTTCATCTTTATAAAAAAAAATTTCAAAATTATTTCCCGGCAGTTTTAGGTAGCGGCGGCCCAAACCAAACCGCTATCTAGCCAGACCCACAGCCGCTTGGTAATGAATGAACGAACAAATCGATAAATAAATTAAGCATCAGACGAATGGAAAACAGCTGAAATTAGGCGAGTAAAGTCAGACAACAAGCCCTGAGAGACACAATCACAAAGCGATGGAACGATTTAGGTATTTAGATGACATACTGGTTTAAAATAGACAGTGGAGGTAACGCAAACTAAGGCACTTGTGCCAGATGGCTCAATGGTCACAGGTTTGGCGGCAGACAGTTTCTTGACTTTATAAGTTTGAGGTGGGGAAGAATAAAGTTAACTCATTCCAAATCACCTTTGCTGCTACGTTGTAGGCTGTCGGACAAAAACCATTGGCTGAGAAGCTTAGCCGTCCTTGTGTTCAGTGCTGAGTATCATGGCGGCATTTCGGTTCACATACAGTTAAGAATTCTCGCCACAGTATAGATTCCGCACTGTATCCCCCAACTTGCAGTATAAACCGAGTTGCCTTACTTAAATTTTCCATCAAAATGAACAGGGTAAAATATGTCAGTGGTGACCTCTCCTCCAATATCCCATCCCATCACCAGTGACGTTCACGCTAGACTTGCATCACCTGCTGGTCATCTCTGTGATACACTTACGAACCCCCAATTGAACGAAAACATCAAAAGGGTTTTCATTGTAGATGTTCTTTCAGAAACGTCCAAGGTTAAATTATACTTTAACGAGCAACAAATATTACTGAGGGTCTGTAAATTGACTTATACCGCTTAATCACAGTTAACCTTTTAAAAGAAATGTATGAAAAATGATGCACCCTCGTCATTCGGGATGAACGGATTGGTTTAAGGAAACTGAAGAACTGCGAAAAACTACACACGAGTGCGACTTGGGCACGACTGTCTTAAGTGGCTCTAGTATGTCTCCCAAAAGTGTGTCGGAAAACAAAAAAGTCAACTCGGTACACGGGTTGCTCACGATGATGTTTGAATGATCTCACTATTACGTTCAAACCATTTGTGCACCTCTATCTTAGGGTAAGTAGTCAAGCTTGACATGCTTACTAGATAAAAGGCGCCACTCTTACCCACAAGGTGCAACGTAAAGCTACACAACGGATTACGAAACTAAGTCCCCTCTGTTACCCAGATCGGTCGCAAAAACTGAGACAATACTCAACGCGTTACTGGTATATCAGAGGGTACATTATTTTACCGTACGGGATCTTTCATCATTCCCAACAATTCTTTAAAAAATTACGCTTAGCGAGAACAACCATTTTGAGAGTAACTCGCTGAGGTTGCAGCATCAAACGAATCGTCTGCCAGAAGACAACACTATCTCGGCGGTCAGGCGTGTCCAAGTTAGAACAACCCACCAGGCTACCCTTGTAACTCTGTCATCAGGCGAAGAATTGACGGACATATCCGGGACAGCAAACCAAGTATTGCGACAGCTTGGTCATCGGAATCCTTGCAATAGAATGGGGACTCAATACTTCTCATTTCCCCATTAACCAGCTGTCATTAACAGTGTGCTGCAGTATAACTGTTGTAAGCCTGACAGGCAACGATTGGGTTTTTATTCCGCTAATTATTCTCTCACGTCCTCTCTCGTAATGTTCAAATGGAACAAAGTCCCGACCTCTGTTTTTCTAAACTGTTCAACGCCGATACAGACGTGTACAGGATTTCTCAGCTTTCTCCAGTCCGTAAATTTTTTACGAGTCTTATAAATCCTACTTAGCCCATAAAGTCCATTCAGTCCTCACTTTATTAATTTTACAGTTATTAGAGGGGACAATTAATTGTGGTAACACTGACCATGTTAAGTCTTAGCTATGGCAGTTCAGCCTCTTGTCTCACATGAGTCAATACTGAGAGTTCCTACGAGCGCCTTCGACGTTCGCACTCTAAAACAGGACGACGTTCCACCTACGACCGAACGTTAGGCTCACTGAACGTTGGCGCCTGCTGTATTTTAAAGAGAATAGCCACGTCACTTTCAGATATATAATATATACACCGAATTTGTGTTCGGATCGGCGAATCGAGTAGTCACTTAAATGTAGGGACACAGGATGTGAACATATTACTAGCGGTCTGACTCATATCACAGGCTCGGGCCCAAAGTATAGAGACTAGCAGTTTCAACAGCAGCACACGTATACGTCACCATCCGTTCAATTTTGCAATGATCGAAGCAACGAATTACTGTCTGCGGATCTCAGAATACCAGAATAAACCTCCTGTTACATCAAGGGTCGTTTTCCAGCAGCAGAGATAGTATTATGTGCGTTTTGCAAAGTCAAACCGAAAGCACTGCCGTAAGATATCCGTACCCGTGTAGATTAGAGATTAGATGCTGAAGTTATGAGGGTTGCCGGCGGGTTCGTGTATTCACAAAACTGCATCTGAAGTAGATTGGAGGTTAGTGATAGTCATTAACCTATCTCATCTCTGGTGATAAAGACATCTTTATGAGGATTAGAGTGTAAATATAAGACGGCTACAGGAAAGGTGTCGATCTATGGCTTCGTAAAGTGATCACTAGCAGTGGATGTGAATCGTCTTCAAATGCTCGAATCTTGAATATCTGTGTACAATCACACGCGTCGGCTAGTACCAGCTAGTAAGCAACAAGGTATGAAGCAGATATATGGTTGGAAGGGTCAAGCAAGATAGCCTTCTCAGTCCTTAAGAATCCATGCACTTAGGTATTTAGATCAAGTGCTACAAAATCCAACCAATGCTCGGTTACTCCCAGCTGTGTTCCACCTGGTTGGAGTAGAGGAGTGTGGACAAATGACGCCTTAGCAACACGCTTTAGCCTGACCGTTTGTTTTGTTCACTATGCCACTATGCCAATTCTAACTGAGAGCTCGCTATTTCCCCCATACTTGCATGGTAGCTAAGTATCCAAGTTAACCACTGGTGTGTTCCTGTCACTAATTGTTAGTTTGTTTAACTAGAGGTGGGGCTGAGTCAAAAAAACAAAAACACTGGTATATGCTTGTCCACCGTTGCTCATAAGTGTGTTTCACTGCACTTTTTTTCAATTTGCAACAGTTCTTATTGCGACTGTAACACCAGTCTTCTGGGATAGTGTGTGTGTAAATATAAAAATGTACGTGAAATTAAAAAACACACTGACGAAGGGGACGTTTACTCACTTCGGCGGACTCCATATCTTTGCTATACTGCTTCGGCGGATAACGCATAGCTTTAACAGCTTGATTGTGAATACCCAAACAGAAGCGAATACGCTGATGGAACTGGTTAAACGGTTCACGAGTCGAGTACAAATCCAAAGTTTCCTTAGTAGTCACATACTGCTGTTCATGGTTAATGCTTGCATCAATCACACCATCACGTATAGCCTTGGCTACGATATACTCAGCGTCTTTGGAGTTACCGAGTTGCAACTTCTCCGCAATACTTGCCAATGAGATACGCGAATAACTGAGTGAGATCCGGCGAACCCCCGTCTTTATTACATTGTGGCGTAGGCGAATGATAAGCGTGTAGGTCCTGTCTGCGGAAAACTGAGCCCCATGCACACGTACAACTTCGCTAAAACGAGCCAGGTCGCCAGCGTGAATGGATTGAGTAAGTTGAAAATAAGGTTGCAAAGCTGCCTTGAAACTTGCTTGCCGAAAAATTGATCGATCTGGCTGATCACCGAGTAATAATTCAACCACGGTGTTTAACTTGTGCAGCGCTTGTTTAAAGCCAACAGCAGTATGCTGAGGAGCTTTCCGGAGTGCTGACACGAGGTGATCATGAGCGGCTGAATATTCCAGCTGGATAGCCTTTATTCTGCCTGAAATATAAAAATGAAAAACAAGTCGTTGAACATTACGCAAACACCAGGCTTAGTATGAAATATTAGGTTTAGGCGTAATAAATGAATAGCAACATAGATAAATTCCAGCGGAACTCAAGGTATCGCAACAGCGTAACTGGCCTCAGTCTCGGGTCAGTTCTGCCACTCAGTCTCATTATAAACCAGTGTCGTACTCCGAGCCCCAGATGCCACCAAGCTAAGCTGCTACGAGTCACCATACATATACGAAAGATGCTGTTAGTGTAAGCGCTGTCTCCAGCTTAACTCACAGACAGTGGCCTCCACAAACAGACCACTAAGAGTAACCAAAGCGTTCTTCCGAGAGTGGTCACTTTAGAGGGGAGGGGAACCAGCACAAAAATCGGCGTACAAACATAGACAAAGAGAATATTTTTGAGGAAAATTTGTGGCCACCCATGCAGTGCACATCTCTTTTTGAACATCATTTAGTCAATACTGCATTCGTATATATCTGAAAGGTTCATGCTTAGTGATAAGTAAACGCTAGTTACCTGAATGCTGTAATGTCTTAGACAAAATAATAAACTGGTTAGTATGAGCATCCTCCACTCCGTCTCAACTTCAGTAAGCTTCCAATGCTCAACAAGACAAACGAACAATTAGGATACTCTATTCTCAAGGACTACCAATACTATAGTCGAGGTGAGGTGAACAAAATGAAGAATTATTACGACGCTAAGTACTGTAAAAAAAAGGGCTCGGAAACGAACATACTTCAAAACAAACATCAAATATGCCAGCCGGCAATTAGTAACTGCGTCCAGAGCTGTCACGTGAACAGTGTGAAGAGCAGCATTGATAAATCAAACAAGAAGGACAGTATGCGATGTGCAAAGGAAATGAGCTCAGAGTACCGTAGGCCCATGAGCCACAAGTAACTTCATAGGATAAAGAACAAGTGATATCCGAAGTTCACCAATGATACACAAGGTGAACTGTAACAGTGACACTCGTGGGTAAAACCAATGTGATAATAACAACGATGACATGAATAATCAAACAAAATGTTCAAACCAGCTACCTGGCTTAGACAATAAGCTAGATTTCGAGGACTCGAATTATAGGCCCAAACACCCACATCCTTCTGAGGGTGGAAGCAGGCTGCAGCTTGAAGTGTAGTCCCTGAGTGGACCTGAAGGTTGAGGTCCTAAGGCTGTAAATTCCCATAGAAACTCCAGAAGACCGGATGAAAGTTGTATCTCCGAAAGGTGGGTAGAGCAGCGTATCGTGAAAAGTGTACACTGATAAACAGATAGTAATGAAATGTGCCGCCATGATATATGTAGCGAGGTCGACAAATCAATCGACGCATTTAGCACAGCCACTTGGAAAACGGACACCTTCAACGCACTGCAGTGCATCTGTACATCAAAACAAAGTTTAAGTAGCAATGGTCAACTGAAATAGCTACCCAAAATATTATCGCGATAAGAACGCTTAAAATTCATCCTCTCTATCACAACTACATAGGAAGTTCACATAGATAACCCATCACAACTTGTTCAGCACAACCAAGTTACTTAAAAGAGAGCTGGGGAGAAGTAGGACATCCAAGCAGCACTGGCCACGAGACAAGTTCAAAATTCGAGTCGAAATGAGAAATCATGGGAACGACTGTTGCAGTGAAGTTTCATGTGAACCTTTTGCATGTACACTACAGAAACTGACTGGTACGCGACAATATCACGCTCATGGTAGTCGGACATTGCATAAGATAGTCATGATGCGTTGCGGAAAATTTTGTTCTTCATTTTATTGGCATCACAGGACGTTTTGGACAGCAGTACTAGTCAAACAACTAGATGCTGTTCCCAGACTTTGGTACTACACGGCTTTTTAAAGCCATGTGCAACATCAAAGTCATTCGTACAAAGGTTCACCTGTGTCAATCGACAGTTCGTACACAGTATACCGCCATCGATACTTGATGTAGCTCTGATACCAGTGTCTATGAGCTCAGCGTCATCACACACCTTCAGCCAATCTGATACGGCATAACGTATCCTATAGGTTTCTACACCCGGTGACCTTGTGGTTTTAGGTGCTGGCCCACCATGCATTCCGGACGCAATAAATGAGAAGGTTGAGGTTGCGTGACTGGATTCAGAGAAATAGTCGACTTAGTAGTACTAGTGTGGGAGGTCCATTTAAAGTGGTTGGACATCGAACGGAAAAGGACTGTTTGTTAGTTAGTTCGCCTTATGCATCAACCGAAAGCTCCAGTCCGGATGCAGACAAATATGAACTTTTGTAACTTAACTTTGTGGTTTTTAAGAAGAGGAGAGATCATCTAACTTTATGTTGCTCGCCAGTGATCTGAACACTTAAGTCAGCCGTTTTAGAATGGACTAAAACAAATTGAGTAGGCACTGCTCTCAGAGAACTTTCTGCGTGGATGAAAGCAACAAAACTGAACAATCGCCTATCCCTAAATGGTACCAACCTTCGATGAGAGGGGCACCGATACTGCATGACGTTCTGCTTCTGAACCTCAGCTGGGTTCAGAACGATTACGTGATGATAAATAAGCGTCGGTAATGGTGCAATGCAGGCTCACGAAAATACTAAAGCTCGTGCCTTGATACTGGTTACGTCCCCAACCGGTGCTGATTTTGTCTTACATTTCAATGGACGTACACACCTTCGCGGTAGCTAAACTTGCACATCCAGCATTGACCGACTGGTACCACGACTTGCTGAATCCCACGACTACGTCTATTGTATCTGCTGGAATCAACAATCACTGGCCAGTAAATCGTTACGCGAACCCAGGAGTGGATATCGCCGTAAGTGGCCTATTTGGCAAGGAAACAGCCTGTCTGAGTTCTCTCGACTCCGCTGGACATTTCTGATGCAAATTAGAGACCTTCCACCAGGAGCGAAAACAGCACTGTATGTAAACGCCTTTCCACTTACACAGTGACAAGCAAATTCGACGTATTCACTGCGACTCGTAAGCAGGAGTAGCCGCATGGTCCGAGAATTACCGGGATATCTTCTAGCTCGTCCGGAGCACATCAGAAAGCTTCTGATTACGAGGTAACCTGTGGAGGAAACAGACTTATTAACAGCCTTTTCCGGAAGCACGAAAAGTTGAGTAGAACACTTTCAGCCACGGTTGAATTGACCACCAATGTAAACGGCAGCAGAAAATGTAACCACTCGCATTCACAGGACAATAACTACCATGAAACTCTTCAAAACAGGAGCCCACAGCATACGTCGACTCTTGAACTGTTATAAGGTTCCTGACAGAAGTTAACTCCGTATAGTACTTTTCTCTGCTGGCAGCACTTCGCTCACTAAGAAAGCTAAGTCACTTGGTTGGTTACATATGGCTTCGTGGATATACTCCCGGGATGTAGTGCACATCAAACATTACCCATATCGTCAAAAAGAAATAGTGATGTGCCCGTCGCCAGGTAATATAATACTCTCGTCGCGCTGAAGACGCCAGCCAGTGGTCCACTGCAGACTTGCCCCAGTTAGGGAAAGTGAAATGAAAGAAGAATAGGCTGTTTCCCATCTTGGTCGTGACGATATCTGTCAACTTTTCACCAAACGCGGAAGTGCCCAAACCGATGCTATAGGCAACAGTTGGTTGTAAAAATGTCCGCGGCATTGTATCATACTGACAAAGCTGGTCGCTGGCTTTGCATTCAAAAGAATTTCAGGCCCATAGAGTATGTTGATGAAGTTTTATACAGACAAACACTGAGGCGATTAAGCGTTCACGAGACCTCAGTGGATTCACCTTCCCTGACTACTAGTGTTTGAGGAGATCGGCTACTGCAATACTACTTCACTTTGGTCATGGGTGAAGTTTTAGCAATGACGTTCGAAGACAAATGGTTCAATAGTATCTAACTTCTTTCCGGCAACAAACGGTGAATTGGATAACGTCGATGACATCAACTTAGTTGGCAACATTCCACAGACAGTCAGAAAAGCTTAAACCGGACATTCGGCTATCCGAAATTGTAAGGTACCGGGTGAAGATCGGGAATGGTCTGTTTGTGCTAATCTCTGATGACACATTAGAACTACTGGATGACTTTTCTCCATCTGCGTAGTTGCATAAACATTAGTGAAAGTGTAGGTAATGCTATCAGCAGACATCTGAAGTTGTGACGACGGAAATACGTGAACATTTTTTTAAAAAAAGTGGACGTACTCTCAATCCGTGTGTTCGAGTGGCTGTTCTTCTAAGGTTCTATTATGCTTGCCGTTTTCGGATAATCTGTGAATGTCAGAAGTGATGGGCTATGCTATCCTTATTGACAATGCCAAGCCTAAGAAGTGGTAAGGCATGCTAAACAACGGTTCATCTACCGTCCTGTTTGCTCCAATTAAGTGTGACATATGCTGCTACCTTCGCGCAGTGGCCAAGCTTTTGTACTGCACCAATCTCGAGGAATATGCTAACTAGGAATCCGGTCCTTCCATGTACAACCGCGTCAAACAAACCACAGGGAAGCATTCAGATGAAAAACAGTTACACACAAGAGGTCCCAATATTGATCGCGTAGAAGTGCCCAGGTGGTGAGACCCGATCCTATGGGAATACAGCGAGGCTATTTTCTTAGATGCGGCACTGCTGAGTTTGGATTGTGGAGGAAGGGGGGTAGATAAAGGTGCTTTCAAACATTACTCAAATCGCCCAACGATTGACTTTGAGGCCGGCATTTTAGTAGACACGGTCTAAAAACTTTTGGTATCACTGAAAACACTGACATGGCTTCAAGTACATTTACTCCGCGCAGCAATAAACAGATTCAAACAGCACCGTCTTACTGAATGTGTCTTGGAGCTGGGCAAGTTTCTCACTAACAAGTGAGTCAGACTGTTGAGTTACTGGCTTCCCCAAAAAAACCTACTTCCTGTTGTCTCTCAGGTAAGACCTTTGATTCTAAGACCTGGAGTGAGGTCCCCAAAATCAACTCTCTTCCGCCGCACAAACGACCAGGAAACATTAGAAGTTATGGGTACCCTGGTAGACTAGCTCATTAACCTTTATCTTCTTTCTCTTCTACTGCTAAATGCCCTTCAAGCCAAAAAACGATCATCTTTGGTGCTCTCATGCACACAACCTTCGATAAATAGGTCGGCATGCTGCTCTGGTGAGCCTCTTTCGGGGCAGAACGGGATGTGTTGTGTCTCCAAAACGCGCGCTTACGGCCCTCGCATTGTCCGACACATGAATTCCCCCTCAGAAAATACTGTGGGTCAGTCGTCCTTTCTCAGGACCTCTGGTAACGATAAAGCCCACTCCCATGGGCAAGATGGAGAGGAGATTGCACTGAGTTCCAAGGCAAAGCTCAATAGTCTTCCAAGTCTCGCCAGATTTAGCACTTCGACAGAGAACAGAAAGACACTGAATATGCTCCAACAAACCGTGGTTTAGATGTTGTCAGCAACGTCTTCCATGATGCCCTGTTTGTTCTTTTGAGGCAAACTAAGTACTGAAACATCGTTGTGCGTGTTAGCGAAATGAACGCACAACTCAGTTATCTTATTCTACAGGTGAAGCGGCTAGGTTGTACGGTGTTCGTGAGTGAAATACTCACAGCACTGATGGGTTGTCACATCCCGCGCATCTCACGGACCACACATTGCCACTACAGCATTTCAGCACAAGCGACGGCAATATTTCACATCGAGACTATCCTGTGCAACTCAGTCATGAACGCAATTTGATCACGCTGTCGCCAGCTATAGGTGGCACCAGTACATCGCAGATTATTACTCACTGTGGAGTAACCACCTTGACTCAGAGAA
The DNA here is from genome assembly GCA_008508345.1 of Paragonimus westermani. Classification (NCBI taxonomy): domain Eukaryota; kingdom Metazoa; phylum Platyhelminthes; class Trematoda; order Plagiorchiida; family Troglotrematidae; genus Paragonimus; species Paragonimus westermani. Next base: position 56,551 of record QNGE01001979.1, on the reverse strand, counting down.
CGCCATTGTTCGTGTCCGTTTTTTATTGCATAATCAGCTAGGCATTAAGTGACCAAGTTACACGAAACGCCCACCAAACAGTTGAACCGTTAGGGTCACGAGAGCAGAGTGTCCCAAACGAGTCCTGATCAAAAATCTGAACAGAGATCTATTCTAAAGGATTATTGTATATACGACAGAGGATTTCTGTTGGTTCTACAGATACCGCAGCGTCGGCACTCCTATGCCCAGTCAACGGTCGCGGTTCTTGTGGATCGAAGGGCTGTCTTCGGCTCAGTTGCCCGACATCTCTGGTACTGTTTCCAAGGCAGAGGAGCTTTTGTGAAGTAACTACCGAAAACAGCTAAGCATACATTCAAACACATGAAGATGCCTACACCCTGCAAACAACCAACCGAGCTGTAAGTGAAAGTAAGACGTCATCAGCAAGACAGCTTCCTTACGGCTTTCACTGCCTTACATCATAAAATGCACTCAGTTCACAAACAACTCGGTTAAACAACAACACTTAAGCCACTGAGCATGATTAGCCGCCATCTCACCCAACGTCTCCAGCTATCGAATCTGAGTCGCGAGGGCCCCAGTCCCGGAGACGGACCCCATCTACAGTGGTCAACCTCTTCGTGAACAACTTCATCTCCTACGCTAATTCATTATCTGCTCACCTCGCACCTTACGCCAGTCGGTCGCAGCGTCGGCAAAGAGTGCTTGATGTGGCAGAGAATTAGCAGGCATCCTTAGTACATGACCTAACCACCTAGGTCTGTGCAGATGTATGCAGCGAACGAAAGAACTCGATGGACAATCAGTGCCAAACACCCTCTTCCTAACCTCCTCGTTGCTTATTTGCTGATGTCACCCTATAGGGGCGACCGAACACAGACATCGGTGGTCAAATACCTCAAGGCGGCTCACGTCTTCTATCCTGAGCCGCCTAGTTTCCCTGCCGTACAGCAATACAGTTCTCACTGTTGTCTGATATACATGACCCTTAAGCTTTAGAGAAGATTCATGGTTGTGGTTGTGTTTGGGCTGAGATACTACCAGGACGCCCAGACCTAGGCAAGACAAAGATTAGGGTTCTCAACCAAAGCCTTTGGCTCAAAAGTCTGTACCGCAAGGCAGCGTGTGGGTAGCGGTGTACCAGAAACGGAACGTTTTTCAGGAAGAGATGTCAACCGTCTTCCAATCCCCAACCTGAAGGACCAGGAGACTGTGATTAACCTATTGACCTGCCTGGTATGAGTAACTCTGTTGGTGTGGTCAACACACCGTCCAGTTTAGCCCAAAAGGTCATCGAGATGCGCAAGCCGTCACACCACGTCAAGGTCCAGTCTCACCATGACAGCTATAGAGAGATACATTTCTGTCACCACAGATGTCCCGAATTGGCGAACATCACCCTAGATTTAGAGATACGTGCTTCTATTTCATTCCTTACACCTCCGCCGCCGGTGATGACGCTTCTCAGGTATACAAACCGGTCAACCTCCACGGCTTCACTATCTAACATCAAATCTACGTAATCACAGAAATCTTGCACAACCACTTTACACTTTGAAGCTGCAAAGCAGAGCGCAAAATAGCGCGTAGCGTCGTTTGTGCTGCTTGAAAACCGTAAAACAGCAACAACTTGTCGTTGGCACAATCAAGATCAGGTGGTCTCTCACCCGGTAGGATGTCCACGCCAGCATCTTGTGGATGCCGGAGATAATACGACGAAATTGAACAAAAATGGTGAGAGTGGACAGCCTTGACGAACGCCGCTCATGGTGTTGAAACTGTCACATAGTTCAGGGTAAACCCTAACCTGGGCTGAAGTATGTGAATAAAGCGCCGACAGTACGATACACCCCTGCATTTAAGCGACCAAAGAAGTGTACATCAATCCGCCGAATCGAACACACCTTTCTAGTCGAGAAATACGGCGATTGTTGACCAGCGGTACACCTGAAGATAATCCCGAATTTGACGAAGGGTAGGAATGTGACCTGCACATCCCCGCCCAGGACGAAACCCTGTCTGTTCTTCTTTAACGTTTGCCTCTCGAGCTGCAGTGAATCGACGAAGTATAATGGACGCCAGAACCCTAGAAGTGACCGGGGTCGAACTGATTCCTTATGGTTTTCGCAAGAGCCCCTGATACCTTTGTTGAGTACAGGAATTACTATAGCATGACCCCAGCAGGAAGGGATGGTCTCCGTCATCCACACAAGTTAAAATAACTGAGTGAAGGCCTCTATTAACACCTCTCCACCTTCTGGGAAAGGTGTCGGCACGAGATCATCTGGACTAGCAGTCCTATTACGTTTGAGAACCGAAATGCAACTGTGGACCTCAGCCTAAGTGGGTGGTTCCAAATCTACCGACAAAGGTGCTACATTACAACTTTGTGGCGGCAACACAGTAGGAGCAGGAGGCCAGTTGAAATGACCCTCAGTGTTCTGTCCACCGCTCCAACCTTCTGGATTTAGTATAGTGTACCATCTGTTTAGCTGATACCTTCACTGGCAGACAGTCGCCTGGGACCAGTGGCACGGATAAGCTCAAAGAGTTTGGGAGTGTTCCTTGAAGCAGAAGCAGCTTCCATTTCCTCATTTTTTTCCACTAACTAAGCCTCACGATTAGTCTTTAAGCTACGTTTCAGATTCCTACGTATATCTCTTCTAGACTTGTTATGCGAGCTACCAGGAGGAGTGCTCTGTCTGGCTTCTAATAACTCCAGGGGTTTCTCCGAGATCCAATGTCTGTTCAACCCACGTACCTCTGTGCCGCATGCTACAACATTTACCTCATAGATTATCTGTGAGATCTCTGTCCAGCAGCAGAGTGAGAACTCCTAAGGCAGCTTTTCAGGCCAGTCTGATACTTAGGCTTTACTGACGGCATAGCCAGTTTCTCAAAAGCCAGTCGTTGCTGTCGGAGGGCTCGTTGCCCAACAAAAGTCAGAATAAAACGACAACATACCAATGCATGATTTAAGTCCAATAAGAACGACAATATTGAATGGAACCCCGCCACCTATAACTAACGGCCATGTGGTCTATTTGAGACCAAACCACCCTAAAACCAGTGCACGCTCAAAATAACTTGTGCACAGCGCACAGCTGCAACAATCGTGCGCCATTATATGACCGATGTAACGCTATCCCAAACCTGCCACCTAGACAAAATTAGGCCTCACCAAGTCGGCCGACCTGGGCATTCATATCTCCGACCAGAACGACTACATCAGAGCCGCATATTGACCGAAGGAGAGCAGACAAGATTCGAATGAAACGCGTCCTTGACGCCGAGGTTACTACAGTCAGTAGGAACGTAAGCAGACAAAGTGAATAGATTTCTGAAAGTCTTGCATCTAGAGCTGGTCTTAACAGAAACTGCCAAGCGGATGGCATAAGGTCTACTGTTAACAAGGATCCAATCTACTGATGCGGCTGCAGCCGTCCCGCTGAGGACTATATCTACTCCAGCCTGACCCGTAACGGCGACCGTGGAGTCACCCGAAGTGTATAACCGGTATCGGGTGGACGATGCGGGTGATGTCAGTTCCATACGTTGACTACTTTCCTGGATTCTAGTTACCGAGATACAGCAGACATTTACACTCACGGAGTCAAACGTTCGTGCGAGAGCGGCCCGCTGGCATATCCATTTCAGCGTGCGCACGTTGATGGCACCAATATTAATCTGCATCCTAGGTTTAAGCAAGGGACAAGGAAGGCCTGAGGCTGGAAGGCAAGAAATGGAACTTAGCGGTTCAGTGTTATTACCAATAGCTACATCTGTTGTATGACCTGTGGAGTAATTACCAGAAACGGAGTTTGGGAGGGGCTTGAGAGCCGAATTTGATAGGACAGCAGGGGAGGGGTCAGCAGTAGCACGTTTTCGCCTATCCACCCTGCTGTATGCAGCAGATAGGGTGGCCCGGTTTATACTGTAGGACAGCCGATGCAGTATGGAATTGCTGGTGTGATTGTTCGTGGTTCTGTTTGCTGAGATGCTGCCAAGATGCCCAAAACCTAGACAGAACGATTAGGGTTCTCAATCAAAGCGTTTGGCTCAAAAGCCTGTACCGCAAGGTAGCATGTGAGTGGCAGTGTACCAGAACTGATATATTTTTCGAAAGAAAAAGACACCAACCTTCTTTCAATCCCCAACCTGGAGGCTGTAGTTTGTCAAATCTCTACCTATTGGTCTGTCTGGTATGAGTAATTCTGTTGATTTGGTCACCAAACCGTCTAGTCTGGCCCAATGAGTAATCGAGATGTGCAAACCACGAAAGAGCGTCAACTTTCAGTCTCGTTGTGGCAGCAGCTTGTAGCATAGCTGGTGAGGCATTCACGGGATAACAAAAGCTCGTGGAACATTTACCGAACTCCGTCACTTGTGGCGTCGTAACTGTTGTAAATTAAAAGGAGAATTTACAACGCGTGTGTACGCTTTGTGGTGTTCTAGAGGTCTGAGACCCAGCCGATTCATGCGGAAGGTGCACATAAGCTCTCGCTATTTGATCGCCGTCGTTTCCACTAGTTAGCTTGGATCAAACGGGCTGGTTGTGTGGGCAACGTGCAGTCCGTCGGCACGTGTTTGGAAAATGTACATGTTCATCATTGATAACAGATACGGAAAAAACGCTCGCTGGCCGGGTGACGTATGTCGTATGCTGACGGAGTGTCTGCACTGCGCATTGTTCAGGACGGTTGGAAGCAACCACAAGATAGTCGATAAATGACGTGGTCACGGGCTAAGCAAGATTGGTAGGCGTCGTCCACCTGGTTGAGGAGCTCGTGACTATCCACACCGTTGGTTAGAAACAATCTATGACATGCTAGTGTGTCACAGTCAGCGGCTAGCATGCATCCGAAAACTTGTTGTGTGGAAATCCAACGTCCTTGTTTGCACATTTTATTCCCCTTCTTTTTTGACATACACTTGTACTCAGTCATTTAACATTCCGCAAATTCGTGGGCCATGTCAGGACAAATGACAGCTCGAGCTATTGTACCCAAGGCTGAATATGACGATAATATAGTTGAGAAACGTGGCTTCTCCCAGCGGACTTATAAAGTAAGCACTCTCTTGATCAAAACTTATTAGGCAGTAAAAAGCAAAGCATTGCGAAGAAGGAAACAAGCCTGCACTGACAAACATAGACAAAGTCCCATTTGTCGAACAGTTGGGTAAAACCGCATGGCGGTCAGGCAACGAAGTGATCAAGAAAATATGAGGAGCCTGACTGCTCCACTACTGAGGCCAACAACAGTTGGGTCAAACCGCATGGTGATCAAGCAACAACGTGGTCACGAAATATGATGCCTTGACTGCTCTATTGAGTAAAGTGGGCGAGCATCACCTGCCTGGATGGGGTCCTCGTGATCACTCAAACTGCTGGTTAGATACGTTATCCGAGATGGCGATGTGTCGCAGTCAATGGCGTACCTGTATCCATACCATTTCTAGTTCTTCCACTTAGTCTTCTTTAATATGTGATGACTTTCTTAGTAACGTTTCCTTCTAGGATATTCCACGTCACTGTTGAGGTAAGAGGCGGCCCCAGCCACAGTACCTTTGGTCAGGCTCATGGCTGTTATGATGAGGAGGAGAAAGAGGAGCAGCAGGAGGAGGAGGACTGCTCCACTGAGTGATGCGAGTAGGTGTCACTTGCCCAACTGGGGTCTTCGTGATCGATCAAACAGCTGGCTAGAAACACTATCCGAGATAGCAATGTACCAAAGTCAATGGCGTGTCTGCATTCACATCATTTCTGGTGGTTCTGATTAGGTTTTGGCCACTTTTCCCTCTAGGCTAATCCACGTCACTTTTTGAGGTGAATGAGGGCTCGAGCCACAGTGCTTTCTGGTCAGGCTCACGGCCGTTTTGATTAAATGGGTGGTACCCATTTGCCGTACATCGGCTTCGCCAAACATAATGTGGACGGAATATCTAGGACTCAGCAAACCCTTAAGGAACAAGCACAATAGGTGGATAGACCTGACTGAAACGCACAGCATTCAAAGGGTATCACGGTTCTTATTTCAATGCGTTGAACATTTAGCATACCAACGGAATGACTACTGAAAGCTTGTTGAACCCATGGGTAGAAGAAAAAGTCTGCCCAAAGACAAACAAACTACGGAAACAAATAAAATAAATCTCACCAATGTAGTACAAATATCTCGCCCATTCATTGTTCGGAGCTTGTTCTGGGAACACCACACGACTAACAAGCTTGTAAGCCTGCTCATGTAGCTGGTAGTGTAGATAGTTACGGAGCAGAAGATTGATGAGGACCGCCTGAGTGTCAGAATTCTGAAAACAAAAAGGAAGAAATTCTTCAGCTCAGACGCCACAGTGACGTTTGCTGGCAATCGATTAATCGGGTCACATGCGAGCTGGTAGAAAATAGTCGATGTGAAAGCTTCTTACCGATCTGATGGTAGCCGTACACAGTCGAGCATGAAGAAATGGACGAACAGCCTCAAGACGCCCAACGAGTTCATAACTTCGACTATGATAGTAGTAGCAACGGCTTGCCAAGACAGCCATAGAACGACGGTTTGTCAGGTTCAGTCGGTCCATTAGCAAATTAGAACATCTGGTTGCCTGGGGAATATAGGAATATCCAATGTACTTTTTGGAAAGGGAACCGAAAATTATGCGTACAAAAGCAAATCAGCTGTGTAATGAGAGAAATACGGCTAGCATCTTCCCTTATCTTCGCCTAGTTCTGTACACAGCACATTCATTTGCCTAGGAACAAGAGTTCAAAAAGAGTTCAATACGCATGCAAAAATAAAAAGCTGCTTGAGAGTTAAAAGAACATCACTACACCACATCCAGGCACGCCTGTCAAATTATCGATGGATTTTAAATGCCAGCTTCATCCTCTTTGGTCTCATAATAGGCTAGTTCGTGTAGAATGATTGGCGCAGAATTTACCGAATAACACAGACCGTGGGGTTCACACCATAAACTATGTTGATCAAACCGGATCTAAAAGTTTAGCAGTGCGAAGGTAAGGGTCCAATGAACCGAGCACGATTAAAAATTAAGATCGCACAAATCGCTCGTTTCCATCAATTCCCGTATCCTTCGACAACACCGCTGCTGAGACGAACGGAGGAGGAAAGAGCAGCAGCATTCGCGGAACACTGTAGTCTAACGGGAGTGGTGAACAAGGTAGCAAGTAAATGCGTCAACCCAGATAACTCAACACATGATTCCTAATATGATATTTTGATTAAGTCCAGGAGGCCTGACTGTGCGCAGCCTGTGCGCAAGGTAAAAATCAACACAGTGGATGTGATGAAATACCATGAAACCTATAGTATCAAACAACAGGCATAGATATTTAGGCCACATCCCAACTTTATGTGTGAAAATTATCGCAGGTTATTTACCGGGAGCGTTATGGAAGCTGTGGTCTATCGAAGTGCGATTGTAGTAAATGATCTGTTTACTTTCAGTTGATGAATATCCGTCAGGTGTTTCGCTTCTCATATACACGTTATCAACCTGTTGTGAATTTGTTGAAAAGGAAAACGTCACATGATACTAAAGGAAAATGTGGATGTGTAATATACACACGTGTAACATCTGACTGTTAGACGACATACGGCTTCATCCCATAGTAGAACTAAGTGTTCTTCTAACTTCGTACTTCTTAAGTCCATAATGTAAAGGGTTCAATATTAATTGCCTAACGGAACACCTGGCTCACAATGGATGATAGGAATCAGCTTGAACCCGAATAAACCCGAATAAACCCCATGGGTCCCAATCAGCCTATAACCACTCCCCAGGGCAACAAAAACTAAAGCCGCTTACCATCATATCGGTAAGAAGTGCAGAAAGTGCAGCAGGGCCCGCTGATGTGTCACATGTGCTGCATGTGGATGGAATAAGTAAGCTTCCAGAAATTGTGCAGGGACAGTTGGTACGGTCGGGGCACAGTCCGGTTTGCAGTATCTCGGCTACGAACAACACGATAGTCGACTGAAGACTCAGTTACTTTAAACGACAAGTCTGTAGTAGGGAAGCTTAACAGCAGGCAGTACGTGTATGCCTTTGGATGCCAGATAACAATGAACACGATGTGGCGTGATTACGGGAAGTTTAGGTTTTTAACATTATTGACAGCACGATGGTTGTGTCAGTGATGGTCACGTACTTGTCGGGTCAGACCGACTACCGCGACCACACCCATAGGAACTTTGATCGTAAACATCTCGTCTCCAACCTACCATAACTCAAGTTAAGCAATTTGTGAGAAAAGAGCCGAAAACGTAACTTAAGCTTTTACCTAGCATAAACTGTCATGTTCTCCACAATAATACACTACAAACGAACTAAAAATGACGTGAACCCGTGAATGAAGGTAAAAAACTTTCTTTTAACCCCAAGAAAAATAGTAAGATGATGCGCAGCGCCCTGTTCGAATGGATTAGATCATTAAACTGTGTACGTAACGTATTCCACTCGCTCAGATTCGCAGCATTTCTAAGTGTGCACTTCTCCGGAGTGAGCAGAGAAACTGACTAATGCTGTTTCTGATACATTAGTAAAGACCGTTAAGGTGACCGAAAATGTGTAATGCTCATTCGCCCAGTTACCATTTCCCAGTTGAGTCTGTGCATGATGCCATTTGCTTACCACATTCAACGCAATCCCATGGAACTCGCCAGGAAGTCTGGCGAAAACAAGAATTAGATGGTCGGCCAGAACGTGAGCATTTTTGCAATCCAATATGATGGCGGTTCATTGCGTGTGGAAGGAATGGGCTAACTTGGCTGAATCGTCAACAATCAGAGATAAAAGATTGATTGTAACATTCATTCCCCACAGCTATCATCTAGAATGAGGAAATTGTTATAATCAACCGGTTCACTCTTCTGCAGGAACTCAAGCCGTTGTACTACGCTGATCCACCTGATCCACCAAAGCGCCTCATCATAATCCTGACCCACACTACTACCTTGAAGTGGTAATCAGACTTTTGCACTGCAACGACCAGAAAGGCTATGAGTAGTACTTTGGTCTAACCATGTACAACCTTGTCAGTTGGGTGAAGGTGGAGAAGTCAAGCGCAAAGCAGTCACACCCAAGGAGTTGTATATTGCAATACTGGTCGGACATAAATGTTAAGTTATTGAGGGACTGTCCTATAGGCGAACAGCAGAGCTATTTTCATAGATGCCGTCTTTGAAATAAGGAACAGAGTTCATTTTCCAGTTTCGAGGAGAAACACAGAGCACATCGGTCGCCCAAAGATCGGCTGCGACCGCAGACATAGTTCAACGAGACCGAAAAACTCAACTTACTGGGCGCAGCGGTAACCGGAATCAGACGTAAATTTCCTATTCATTGCGCCCTAGGTTCCACCAAGACGCTTACCTCCAAATGAGTCGGAACCTTGAGTCATTGAACTCGGGTAGCGTACCACTTCTGGTACACCGCCACCCACCCACTGCCTTGCGGTACAGGCATTTGAGCCAAAGGCTTTGGTTGAGAACCCTAATCGTTCTCCTGTCTAGGTCTGGGCGTCCTGGCAGTATCTCAGCCCACACACAACCATGAATACCCACAACACAAACAATTCCATACTGCATCGGCCGTCTCGCAGTATAAACCGGGTCGCCCTATCTGCTGCATACAGCAGGGTGGATAGGCGA